>JAHIAM010017998.1:0-14167 GCA_021605205.1 Aegilops longissima | reverse complement strand
GGGCTCGTGTACATGGCTGGGTCGGAACGGAGAAACAACGCCGTGGTCGCGTGTTCGCGGGGAGGCAACAGTAACGCGCCGGTTCATGGGGAGGCAACAGTAATGTGTCGTGTTCATCGGGAGGCAACGAACGCGGGAGACAACCGGCTGGGTCGGAACGGAATGTGTCGCCGTGTTCATCGGGAGGGCTTGGACGGAACATGGCGGAAACGAGGCCTCGCGCATCGCAGTAACGGAGGAAACGACTTTTGTGTTCAACCGCCACATTCAAACAGGGTCCTCTGACCGGAGGGGTCCGCGCATCAAAAACGGAGGAAACAGTACTTCTCACGGTCACGGGGTCCTGTTGATCGGTAGGGGTGGCGCATCAAGAAACGGATTTAAACGGACCTCCTACGGTCGAAACGCGGGTCCTGTTGATCGAGAGGGGTGTGGCGATCACAAAACGGATGAAACGGACCTCCTACGGTCAAACGGGGTCCCGTTCATCGGGAGGTGTGGCGCATCACAAAACGGATTTAAATGGACCTCCTACTACCAAACGGGGTCCTGTTCATCGGGAGGGGTGTGGCGATCGCAAAACGGACTCCACGGATACTGCTCATCTCCACCGTCGACCTCCTCCAGCCCCCACTTCTACATCGCTCATCCACCGTCGACCTCCTCCACCTCCACCGCGACTATTCATCCATGGGCCTCGCTCATCCAGCCTCCACCGCGCTACTACACCGCTATTGTTCAACCACCCTCCACGGAACCCCTCCACCGTGTACCGCTCATCCAGCCCTCCACACCACGGGTCCCGTTCATCCAGAGGCAACGCCATCGCCATCGCTCATCCAAACCCCCACCCCCGCAACGCCACTGCTCATCCAGAGAGGCAAGATCCATCGGCTTCGCTTAGCAGCAGAGCGGCGAATCGCCGATTGTCTCAGCACAGCCATCGATCGATCGCCGGGTTCAAAGAACGCCAGAGTTCGCAGCAGCAATCACACGGGTTCGCGCGAGCCCAACGCCTCGCCGTTCGCCAGGAGCCAATGCTCGTGACACACGCCACAGACGTACGAGAGAAACGCAGATCGCCTCGCCTCCCACCTCCCATCAGAACTGGAACTCCCAAAATTTTAGTTGCCTCGCTTCTACCACGGTTTTTTCATCATGGACGGCCCAAAGAATGTCATGCACCAAGCGCTCTCCACTCGCCTGTGACAAAAAAAGCCCATTTTCTGTCATGATTTTTTTCATAGAAGTAGGAGCTCACCACATCTATGATGATACCGGTTTTGTCACAATTATCATCATAGAAGTGTCATATGTATGATGTAAAATTTCGCTCGCCCAAAATGTCATGGATGTGTCTTTTTTTGTAGTGCTTGTTGGTCGCTTCCCATTCTTTTGCTAGCATTCACTTGTACTAAGCGGAATACTTTAAACCCCAAAGTTATTCCATACGAGTCCACTATACCTTCCTATATAGTATCTACCGCTGCTCCAAGTAAATTTGTATGTGCCAAACTCTAAACCTTCAAATAAACATTCTGCTTTGTATGCTCGAATAGCTCATGTATCAACTAGGGCTGCCTTATCTTCCATTTTAGGCGGGTTATTCTCAAGAGGATTGTAACATCCCAAATTTCCTATTTGGAATGTTTTACAATTATAGCTAAGCATCCTATGCATCCTGTTTGAATTTGAATGTCATTTGAAGTTTCAGAGAATTTTGAGTTTTGAATTTGAATTTCAAACTTTGGCAAGTGGGAAACATTTCAAAACTAAGCCTCGATAAATACTTGTCAAAAGTATGAGAGGAGCAAACATGACACTCCAAAAATATCAGAGGAAAACATTGCCAAAAGATTTGGATTCAAATCTGAATTTTATTTGAATTTGAAAAAATGGATTTTTATAAAGTTTGGATTTTGCCTTTGGAAAATGTTCAAATGAAAGGGAATATTCCCCTGATCATTTTGGTATATATATACCCTATATAAAATATTTATAGATATTGTTTTATTTCTGTTTTTGTTTTATTTAAAAAATAAAATTTTTAAAAAGAAAAACTCTGGGCGCCAGCCTAGGCCACCCCAGCCCAGCAACACAGATCCCGCTGGCCTGCCCAAATGCACTGCCCACTCGGCCAATCGCCAGCCCACCCGAGCCAGCCCAGCCACACCCCTCGCCTGAAACCCTAGGCCTCGCCACCCGATCGCCTCGCCTCTCTCTCTCTCTTCGACCATGGGCCCGCCCATCTTCTTCCCCACCCCACGCCACGCCAGATCACCGAGATCGCGGATCCAAGGATCCGGATCCCGACGCCTGATCCTCAAGCGAGGACGACTCGGCTATAAAAGCCGAGCCCCGCACCCCATTCCCCGAGACCTCGCCGACCTCTCCTCCTGCTCAGGCTCGCTGAGCCCAAGCTCATCACGCCAAAGTCGCCATTGCCGACGCCTAGCCTCCCCGAGCTCCCCGACCCCACCAAACTCCTCACCGACCTCCTCAAGACTCAGACGGCGACTCGACCTCCCGACGCTCAAGCCCCTGACGACTTCGCCGCCATTGCACGGACTCCTAGACGTCACGCCGAAAACACTTCCGTCCGATCTCTAATCTAGGGCCACGATTAGAACCTCAAGGGGTATGTTTTATTAGAAAACCGCCCTGCTCAATCGGTTTATTAATTAGTTAGGTTTATTCTTTTAGCCCGGTTCGCTTAGTTTAAACCTAGGCCCAATTAGACTATTTGACGACAGTATACAAGATAGGCCCATTAGGCCTTTTTTTTTTTTTTTTTTGATTCTCTGCTTTAGCGTAATAGTTTCGCTTTTGAAAAATTGATATCTTTTATTCTGTTTATTATTTTAGATGATTTTTTTGTTAGTTTGCAAATTTTATGTAGTTTCTGAGAATATATATTTAGCTATGTTAAAATTAATTAAAATTGCTTTAATTTTAGTTTTAGCCAGAATAGTAAATCTGCTATAACTTGAGTTAGAAAAATTATTTTGGATGATTCTTTTGTCCCAACTTTATTTTGACATTGCCAAACCATAGAAATTAACTTGGGTATTTTAGGATTAATAAATAATTAGTTTTAAGCAGAATCCTATTAATCCTAATTAATTAACTAGCTCCTGCTTTTCCTAATATTTTAATTAGTAAATGAATTTATTTTTAACTTGTGATTAGTTATTCTAGGTTAGTTTCTGTCACTCTAGTAGATGAACTTTTATTTATAATTAATAAAAGTTTTAATTTATTTTTCTTAATAGAAATTGGATTAGGCCAAAATGAGTTTTATAATAGCTTTTAATTAATTCTTTTTGCTCCTAGTTGCTTAGTGAAACCTTTTCTGTTAAGTTAACTTAAAACCATGATTAGGTTATATTAAGAAATTTTTGTTATATAAAACTATTTTAGTTATTATTTGAAGTAGGAAAAACTTTGAGTTGGTTTCTTTGAGTTTCCTTTTGGATTTGGTTTTGGTTGTTTTGTTGTGTTATGTTACTTTTGTTATGTTGTGTGATCCTATTGCTTTGTGCTTATTGTGTTATTGTTTGTCTCGGTAGAGTTTCCTGAGTGCTAAGCTTGCTACTACTTAATCTTTAGCTTACGAGGATCATCAAGAAGGCAAGTTTTGATCATGTTATTTCTATACCTATGTTTTTGTGCAATAGTAATTGTCACCACCCCACCATGCATGCAGAGTGAAATCTTGAAGTCATTAAACTTGAGTAGTATCATGTGGTAGGATGAACCAATCCCTTGTTACCATGACCCCGGACGTAGTAGTTACTTTGCTATGCTCAGAGACGGTTTTGGGTTGAGGAAATTCATAAGCAAGATGTGAGAGTCAATGATGATGACAACCCCATGAACTACAATGATCAAGATGGACTTCGAAAATCACTACCGGGTGGAGGATTTGTTGACGGGCACCGAGAACCTGGGCAGGCCGGATGCATGGAGAAGTGCCATGACATCTTGCGGAAAGCTTCACCCAGCCACGAAGAGAAGGATGGATGCCCCATGACCGAAGTTACTCAGCAGCCGCAAGCCATTATGGGCTCGCTGGGTTGACCTTAGTAGTGACGCTGGCTGGACGGTACTACGAGAAGTAGAAGAACGGTAGGATTGATGGGTACCGCAGAGCTGTAAGAACTCTTTGGAAGACCTGTTTATCTGGTCCCGCCTTCAAACACCATGAAGTGCTAAGACTTTAAAGGAGGGAATGATTCTTATGGGAAAGTGTGCAACCCTCTCGCAGAGTTAAAGATCTAATCGATTAGCCGTGTCCCCTTGTTACGGACATTTGAGCCTCGAACTTGGAAGTATTCGGATATCTCAACACTAAAACTAATGAATTAATTTGAGGGGTTTTATGACTTAATAATTGGGAACGAGATATTGGTTGGCGGAACCATCTCAATAACTACCAACAATTGTAGTAATTTGCAAGCAAGTCCACCGTAGTAGGATAAAATTTGCTTTTTGCAAAATGATGAAACTTAGAGCTCCACACCAAAATGCATATAGAGTTAGTAACTTTATTATTGTTATTCTTCATGACTTGCCGCTTATTCCAAAAGCTGATTTACATGGCTGCAACGTATTATGTTGCGTAGATATATTCGATCAGAGTGAGGCTACGCCCGTGCTTGGCGATTGCCCTTTGAGTCGGATGGACTCGCTTACCTTCGACGCTCAAAGATTAGTAGTTTATTTCTCATGAGTTGGCCTTGAGCCAATTTATTCCCTTGTAATAAAGACTCTATATGAGAATCGCTTAATGATATTCAGGTGTGATTGAACTTTGATTACTTTATCGATGTACCGTGAGTACCAAAGATGATCTTGGGATGGTATGCATACGTAGATTTGACCGATTTTGGGTCAGTCGCCACAGAGATGGTATCGAGCACACGCCGACCGAGGATCGTGAACCCCTAGGATCGGAAAGCCATAAGCAGAGACCATTTACTTTCATCCTTATCATTCCGTAAATTCTCCCTATTCAATTCTCGACTCTTCTCTTAATTTTCAACAATTCTAGATGGCCGTCGAGTTCACCCCGCTTTTTCTACCGAGTTCGCCACACCCGATGAGACGATGCCCTTCGAAGAAAGCTGGTCCAGATGGTGAAGCAGCTGAAGATTGCTCGCCTCGATCACCGGAAGCCAACTAATGCACTTCCGACGGACACCCGCCAGGATTGAAGTGCATATCCTGTGGAGAACCTTCGAGGACACACGGAGCCTATCAACTTTGAGTTCACCGAGTTCAACTGGATCATCGGAAGGGACGGGCGATCTATCGAGCACTTGGACATCTCCGAGAGGAGTACAGGCCGAGCTCGATCACTCGCACTCGCCATGGTTTCTCGCAGGCAAGGAATGGAGATATCATCCGCACCATTGAGGACGATTCCACTCTCTCAGACATCCAGACTTGGAGTGTCTTCTCGTGAAACGGAGATTCAGACCACCGAACTCAAGACACACTGAAGCTCTTGTTCCGTGAACTGAACCGGAGGAGAAGGCACGCAGACTTCCTTGGCCACGAGGAAGAAATCACGGACTTCATGGAGATAGTCGACGACCTGAAGATGAAGCTTGCCGCGATAGAGGAAAAGATGGACTTGGGAGAGGACCCCTATCCGAGTGGATACAGTGGACCCCTCGTGAGCAATGATCAAGATTTTGAAGGGAGTACCACTGAAGGAAACCCCAAGAGGAGGCGCCACTGATGAAGACTTTTTAGTCGACCACCATGTTATCTTTTACTTTTCGTCGATCAATTAGGCCGATGTTTTTCCTTTGATTAGTCATGAGCTTTTGTAATCGAGTTTGAACCATGTTTGAGTGGAATGAATAAATGATTGGTGTGTTATATGATTGTGCATTCATATGGGTAGTGTTATTCCTCATAGACCATTGTTCTATTCTAATTTCTCATCCACTCCAAAACACCAGATGCCTCCGAGACGTGACACCGGTTTCCCGCCGGAGCTCACCCAGCTGCTCCAGCAGCAGAATGCACTGATGCAGCTACTTATCTAGAATCAGAACAACAACACCAACAATCCACCGCCACCACCCACTGTGGACAACTTGACTCGATTTCTGAGGTTGAATCCGCCAGTGTTCTCTAGTAGCACTGAGCCGATTGTGGCTGATGATTGGCTCCGCAAAGTCGGAAGAGAGCTAGTCACCGCTGGATGCACCGATGTCGAGAAGGTGCGCTTGCCACAGATCAACCGGATGGACCTGCAGCTTCTTGGTGGGAGAATTACACCACCACTTTTCCCATTGGTGCCATCACTTGGGATCAATTCCAGCAGGTTTTCGCACCGCCATGTCTCAGCTGGAGCCATGAGTCTCAAGAAGCGTGAGTTCCGCAACTTGCGCCAGGGAACCGCATCGCGGCACAAGACGTGGATGAATTCAGCAAGCTCGCCGCTATGCCCCGATGATGTGGCCACAGATGCCGCCAAGCAGAGAAGTTCCTTGAGGGACTCAATGATGAACTGAGCATGCAGCTTATTGTGGCTACTTTCAACAACTACCAGAGCTGGTAGACAAGGCCACCATTCTTGAAGGCAAGCAGCAGAGATAGAAAGCCGCAAGCGGAAGTACAGCCAGGGAAGCACAACTCGGAGCTCAGCAGGCCCCGCTATGCACCATACTCGGAGGGCACACCCATCATAACCATGGAGGTCATAACCATGGAGGAAATGGGAACAACCGCAGCCAGACAACAAGTCGGCCATGGCAATGGCAATGGTAATGGTAATGGCAATCAACACCGTTTCTGCCCCGGCCAAGGATCTGAGCCACATCACCGCCTAAGTGCCGTAAGACAGGCACTATGCCACCGACTGCCCGGAGGCCAAGCAGAGGAATGGAAATGGCATTGGAGGCTCAACGAAGAAGCCCAATCCGCTCCTCGTGCTCAGTGAACCACATCGACGTGGAGGACGCCTATGATCAGCCGTACATCGTGGTTGGTAAGTTTTATTGAATACACGCTCAGTTTTGGTTCTCTTTGATTCGTGCAACGATTCATTCATATCAAGGGTAGTTGTGAAAAGTACGGTTGCCCACTAGAACCCTTAGAAGCCCCTTCACGCTGGGCCCGCAGAGGAGAAATGATGGCGTGTAGGCTGTCATGCAACCTCAACATCGGGAACCACAAATTTCCCGTGGACCTCATAGTGTTGGAAACTCAGACCTTGGATGTAATCCTAGGCATGGATTGGTTGTCAAAGTTTGAAGGGAACATTGATCGTGCTCAAGAAGTCTATTCTCGCCACCACCCCGGAGCGTAAGAGGATCAAGTATGTAGCCAGCACAGCCAGATGAAGAATCAGTGCATTCCTCACGGAGTTGTTCAGAGGAAGTGCCAGAGTGCAAGAATTTCCGATGTGTTTCCTGAGGAATTACCAGAATGCCACCGACAGGACATTGAATTTCCGATCGAAGTTATTGCCCAAGACAGCCCCAATATCCAAGAGACCTTATCGGATGCCACCGAATGAGTTGAAAGAGATCAAGGATCAAATAAATGAGTTATTGGAGAAAGGATATATTCGCCCAAGCTCATCACCTTGGGGAGCCCCAGCTTTTGGTAGAGAAGAAGGATGGAAGCTTGAGGATGGTTGTGGATTATCGCATTGAACGAAGTAACCATCAAGAACAAGTACCTCCGCCAATGATTAATGATCTGTTTGATCAGCTTGTTGGAGCCAATGTATTTCTAAGATCGATCTTCGATCGTGGTATCATCATTGAAGATTCGTGAAAAGGATATACCCAAAACAGCATTCACTACTGTGTATGGTTTATATGAGTATACCGTCATGTCATTTGATTGACTAATGCTCCTGCATACATCATGAATTTGATGAACAAGGTGTTCATGGAATATCCGGACAAGTTTGTCATGGTGTTCATCGATGATATATTGATTTTCCAAGAGCGAGGAAGAGCATAAGGAACATTTATGCCTAGTTCGAGAAACTTCGAGAACATCGCTTGTATGCCAAGTTCAGCAAATGTGAATTTTGGTGAAGGAAGTTGGATTCCTGACATGTTATTTCAGGAGAAGGAATAGCAGTTGATCCCGCCAAGGTTGAATCACCACCGATTGGCGCCACCCAGTTAGCAATGAGTGCATGCACTCAAGACTGGAGACATTTTCATCGGAAATCGCTAGATGTCTACACGATCACAAGAGTTTGAAGTATATCTTCACGCAGAAGGAATTGAACCTCAGCAGAGGAGATGGCTAGAGTTGATAAAGGACTATGACATGAGATTGCATTACCACCCCGGTAAAGCTAATGTTGTAGCAGATGCTTTGAGCCGTAAGAGTTATGTGAATACTCTTACAAGCAGGAGGATTACCCCAGAGTTAGTCGATGACTCGTAGATCTCCGATCGAGATAGTTCCGAGAGGATTTGTTGCAACTCGAAGTTCAGTCCACTTTGACCGAAAGGATTCGTGAAGCCCGTAAGTCGGACAAGGAAATTGATGAGATTAAGCAAAAGATGGATGAAGGAAAAGCTAAAGGATTCCGTAAGGATGAACACGGAACTATATGGTTCGAGGATCGATTTATGTGCCCAATGATCCCGAGCTCAGAAGCTAATTCTTCAGAGGCTCATGATTCATCAGATTGATTCACCTGCAACACCAAGATGTACCGGATTTGAAGCAAAGTTTCGTGGATGTGTATGAAGAAGGGTACAGCCGAGTAAAGATGCGATAATGTTTTAACAACGTAAAGGTAAACATCGTGCCAGCAGGTTACTTCAACTCTTTGTCCGATTCCCTTTATTGAAATGGGAAAACTTGGAATGGATTTCATCAGTGATTACCCAGACCCGCTCAGTTATGATTCTATCCGGTAGTAGTTGATCGTTTCACTAAGGTAGCTCACTTTATTCTCGCGGAAGACTACCTATACCAGTGCCAAGTTACAAGATATACATGACCAGATCAGATATCTGATGGAGTTCCGAGGAAAATCGTGTCGTGATAGAGTGAACACAGTTTAGCTCAAAGTTTTGGAAGCGCTTGTATGAAACCTTGGCAACGAGGCTGGAATTCAAGACAGCCTTTCATCCGCAGTATACATGGACAGATCGAGAGAGTCAATCAACTGATTCGGAGGACATGTTGAGAGGCTTGTCTGCTAGACTATGGGTCTAGCTGGGATGATAATTTGTTACACGCAGTTCTCTCATACAACAACAAGCATCAATCCAGCTTTGAAGATGCCCCTTTCAAGCTCTATATGAAGGAGGTGCAGAACACCATTGCCGTGGATAGTGTTGAGATCGATCACTTTTCGGGTTCCGATCTTATCAAGGATTCCAAGAGGAAGTCAAGTTGATTCGAGATAAAGCTCAAGATAGCACAATGAGATGTAAGAGTTATGCCGACAAAGAACGCAAGGAGGTGATTTACGGGCGGGAGACCGAGCATACTTTTCAGGTGTCTTCTACTTCGTGGAATCAAGAGGTTTGGTGTCATGGGAAAGAAGCACCTCGATTCATTGGCCTCATACAAACTCCTCAAACGCCGGGGAGAGGTTGCGCATAAGTTAAATTGCCGAAGGATTGTCCGGAGTTCGCGATGTCTTCCACGTTTCCTGTCGGGTAGTGTCAAGCCTATACGGCCGGCGTTCCGCTGAGAGAGACACTGTCCTCTAGAGGCCATACAGCCTTGACAGTGGATCTGACTTACAAGGAGAAACCCGCCTCGATTTCTCAAGACCACAAGCGAAGTCACCCGCAGCAAGGTCATCACTTGCAAGGTGTCAGGAGTCACCACACCGAGGAAGAAGTTACTCCGGAACGCCAAGAAGACCTTCTTCGAGACCACACTCACCTATTTGTTAGTTAAACCCGAATCTCGAGGTAAGTAGATTCATCTTAAGGTGGGTAGGTTTGTAATATCCCAAATTTCCTATTTGGAATGTTTTACAATTATAGCTAAGCATCCTATGCATCCTGCTTGAATTTGAATGCCATTTGAAGTTTCAGAGAATTTTGAGTTTTGAATTTGAATTTCAAACTTTGGCAAGTGGAAAACAATTTCAAAAACTAAGCCTCGATAAATACTTGATCAAAAGTATGAGAGGAGCAAACATGACACTCAAAATATCGAGGAAAACATTACCAAAAGATTTGATTCAAATCTGAAATTTATTTGAATTTGAAAATATGGATTTTTATAAAGTTTGGATTTTTATTTGGAAAATGTTCAAATGAAAGGGAATATTCCCCATCATTTTGGTATATATATATCCTATATAAAATATTTATAGATATTGTTTTATTTCTGTTTTAGTTTTATTTAAAAATAAAATTCTAAAAAAGAAAAATCTCGCCACCAAAGCTACCTCAGACTGCACAGACCTCCCCGGCCAGTTCAGCCAGCCGCCCAATCCGGCCAAAGCAGCCGAGCCGAGCCGCCCAGCTCAATTTCAAGACTAACCTCTGGCCTCGCCACCCGCCACTTCACTTCCTCTCTCTCTTCGACCCGTGGCCCTACCATCTTCTTCCTCACCCACGTGATCGCCAGACTTGAGATCGCGATCCCGGATCCGGATCCCTCGATCGCTTCTAATTTCGGGTGAGGACGACCAAGATAAAGTGCCGAGCCCCTGCACCCCATTCCCCGAGACCTCGCTGACTCCCTCTCCTCCTGCTGAGGTGCTCGGTGCTGAGTCTGAGCTCACCGCCAAAGTCGCCATTGCCGACGCCTAGCCTCCCGACCACCCCGACCCCACCAAACTCCTCACCGACCTCCTCAAGACCAAGACGGCGACTTCGAGACCCCCGACGCCGAGCCTCGACGACTTCCATTGGCCATTGCCGCTGGACTCCTAGAGCCACCTGAAACTCCCCCGTCCGATCTCTAAATCTAGGGCTACGATTAGAACCTCAAGGGGTAAGTTTTATTAGAAACCGCCGTTCATTCGGTTTATTATTAGTTAGGTTTATTTATTTTAGCCCTGCCGCTTTTAGTTAAAACCCTAGGCCCATTTAGACTATTTGACGCCTAGCACAAAGATAGGCCCATTAGGCCTTTTTTTTTTTAATTTTGATTTTCTGCTTTAGCGTAATAGTTTCTGTTTTGAAAAATTGATATCTTTTATTCTGTTTATTATTTTAGATGATTCTTTTTTGTTGGATTGCAAATTTTATGTAGTTTCTGTAGAATATATATTTAGCTATGTTAAAATAATTAAAATTGCTTTATTTTAGTTTTAGTCAGAATAGTAAATCTGCTATAACTTGAGTTAGAAAAATTATTTTTGGATGATTCTTTTGTCCCAACTTTATTTTGACATTGCCAAACCATAAAAATTAACTTGGGTATTTTAGGATTAATAAATAATTAGTTTTAAGCAGAATCCTATTAATCCTAATTAATTAACTAGTTCCTGCTTTTCCTAATATTTTAATTAGTAAATGAATTTATTTTTAACTTGTGATTAGTTATTCTAGGTTAGTTTCTGTCACTCTAGTAGATGAACTTTTATTTATAATTAATAAAAGTTTTAATTTATTTTTCTTAATAGAAATTGGATTAGGCCTAAAATGAGTTTTATAATAGCTTTTAATTAATTCTTTTTGCTCCTAGTTGCTTAGTGAAACCTTTTCTGTTAAGTTAACTTAAAACCATGATTAGGTTATATTAAGGAATTTTTGTTATATAAAAACTATTTTAGTTATTGTTTGGAGTAGGGAAAACTTTGAGTGGTTTTTCTTTGAGTTTTCCTTTGGATTTGGTTTTGTTGTTTTGTTGTGTTATGTTACTTTTGTTATGTTGTGTTATGTGATCCTATTGCTTTATGCTTATTGTGTTATTGTTTGTCTCGTAGAGTTTCCGGAGTGCTAAGCTTGCTACTACTTAATTTTTAGCTTACGAGGATCATCAGCAAGGCAAGTTTTGATCATGTTATTTCTATACCTATGTTTTTGTGCATTAGTAATTGTCACCACCCCACCATGCATGCAGAGTGAAATCTTGAAGTCATTAAACTTGAGTAGTATCATGGGTAGGATGAACCAATCCCTTGTTACCATGACCCTGGATTTAGTAGTTACTTTGCTATGCTCAGAGACGGTTTTGGGTTGAGTGAAATTCATAAGCAAGATGTGAGAGTCAATGATGATGACAACCCCATGAACTACAATGATCAAGATGGACTTCGAAAATCACTACTGGGTGGAGGATTTGTTGACGGCACCGAGAACCCAAGGTGGCCGGATGCATGGAGAAGTGCCATGACATCTCATGGAAAGCTTCACCCAGCCACTAAGAGAAGGATGGATGCCCCATGACCGAAGCTTACCTCTGCAGCCGCAAGCCATTATGGGCTCGCTGGGTTGACCCTAGTAGTGACGCTGGCCGACGGTACTACGAGAAGTAGAAGAACGGTAGGATTGATGGGTACCGCAGAGCCGAAGAACTCTTTGAAGACCCTGTTTATCTGGTCCTGCCTTCAAACACCATGAAGTGCTAAGACTTTAAAGGAGGGAATGATTCTTATGGGAAAGTGCAACCCTCCGCAGAGTTAAAGATCTAATCGATTAGCCGTGTCCCTGTTACGACATTTGAGCCTCGAACTTGGAAGTATTCGGATATCTCAACACTAAAACTAATGAATTAATTTGAGGGGTTTATGACTTAATAATTGGGAACTAGATATTGGTTGGCGGAACCATCTCAATAACTACCAACAATTGTAGTAATTTGCAAGCAAGTCCAATGTAGTAGGATAAAATTTGCTTTTCGCAAAATGATGAAACTTAGAGCTCCACAGCCAAAATGCATATAGAGTTAGTAACTTTATTATTGTTATTCTTCATGACTTGCCACTTATTCCAAAAGCTGATTCCACATGGCTGCAACGTATTATGTTGCGTAGATATATTCCGATCAGAGTGAGGCTACGCCCGCGCTGGCGATTGCCCTTTGGAGTCGGATGGACTCGCTTATCTTCGACGCTCCGCAGTGTTATTAGTTTATTTCTCATGAGTTGGCCTTGAGCCAATTTATTCCCTTGTAATAAAGACTCTATATGAGAATCGCTTAATGATATTCAGTGTGATTGAACTTTGATTACTTTATCGATGTACCGTGAGTACCAAAGATGATCTTGGGATGGCATGCATACGTAGATTTGACCGATTTTGGGTCAGGTCGCTATAGAAATCATCAAGCGCTTTTACGACACATACAGACGCTGCCAAGCTTCTCTAAACCTCTCGGAGGGCTGATCTCGAGTCCGCTCGGGGCCCGAGAGGGGATTTGTCGCCGTCATTATCATCAACCATCCTCCATCACCAATTTCATGATGCTCACCGCCGGCATGTGAGTAATTCCATCGTAGGCTTGCTGGACGGTGATGGGTTGATGAGATCTATCATGTAATCGAAGTTAGTTTTGTTAGGTTTGATCCCTAGTATCCACTATGTTCGAGATTGATGTTGCTATGAAATTGCTATGCTTAATGCTTGACACTAGGGCCCGAAAGTGCCATGATTTCAGATCTGAACCTATTATGTTTTCATGAATATATGTGTGTTCTTGATCCCATCTTGCAAGTCTATAGTCACCTACTATGTGTTATGATCTCGCAACCTCAAGTGACAATAATCGGACCACTCCGGTGATGACCGTAGTTTGAGGAGTTCATGTATTCACTATGTGCTAATGCTTTGGTCCGTACTCTATTAAAAGGAGGCCTTAATATCCCTTAGTTTCCATTAGGACGCCGCTACCACGGAGGGTAGGACAAAAGATGTCATGCAAGTTCTTTTCCATAAGCACGTATGACTATATTTGGAATACATGCCTACATTATATTGATGAATTGGAGCTAGTTCTCAGGTCACCCTATGTTATGATTGTTACATGATGAACCGTGATCCGCCATAATTATCCATCACCGATCCAATGCCTACGAAGCTTTTCCTATATTGGTTCTCGCTATTTACTTTTCCGCTAAATCATATAATCACTACAAAACACCAAAATATTACTTTTGCTCACATTTTTGTTACTGCTACCACTACTATCATATTACTTTGCTACTAAACACTTTGCTGCAGATATTGTTATCCAGTGTGGTTGAATTGACAACTCA
>JAHIAM010017997.1:0-17525 GCA_021605205.1 Aegilops longissima | reverse complement strand
ATTGATTAGGAGTCAAATGATAGGCATTTGATCATAGGTCATACTCATTGTTTAAGCTCAAGTGGGGCCACTTTTACATAATGCATTGATGTGTTCACACCATTAGAGTTGCTTTGACTCAATTCTTGGAGTTAAGCTCCCTAGATGTGAGATCCCCTAGAGGGATGAACTAACCTTGGGTTTTGTCGATGATGACTTCATGTAGGGTTGAAGATGTGGATGCTCAATGTTGATGTAGATCATTTGAGCAACTCTTTTGAGTGAGTTGCACTTTCACTTACTACATTGGGTTAGTTCCACAAGGAACAAACAAGAATATCCATAGACATAGAGGATGCACACATAGAATGATGTCCATGAAAACATTAGGTTACCTTGTCCTTGTCTTACCAACATGAGGGTTTGTGACTCTTGAACTAATGCAAGATGTGGAAGTTGATTGCACTTGTTCTTGCCATAATTATAAGAGTGAAGAATGTTGATGAGTCACCCTCAAGAACTTCTAGTTCTTCTTCTTCGGATCCATATCATCTGATGGGAATCCTTGAGTTGTAGTTGTACTTGATGAAGTAGAACTTGACGTAGTCTTGGGAATCCACTTGACCAAGACCTTAGGTGCTTCTTCAAATGCATCAATCTCTTCTTCTTGAGCTTGTCTTTGCCTTTGTTCTTGTGGTCTTGTGGTGGAAGATCGCCTTGTGCTTGTGTTCCCTTGAAGGAAGTAGGATCATACTCTTGTTGAGGAACAAACTTCGTTTGGGGTATTGATCTTCTTCCCACTCAACTCCATTGGCATTGAACTTTCGCTCAAAACCAACACCTTGAGTCTTCCTGTGCCTTCCTTGCTTTATGCACAATTTCCTCAATTGCTTACTCCTGGCAAGACTCTTGTATACTGCTTTTCTATAATTCCCTTCAATAAGCTATTTTCTGCTCAAGTGTAACTTGGCTAAGAGAATCATTAGTGGATCAAGAGAACTACTAGAAGCAATAATATTGGATTTTACATTATTAATATTGTTACTACTAGAGTGTAACACCCGATGATTAGGAACAGAATCACCCGTATGTTAATTAACCTCTCATTGATTCAAACCCCAATTTAAAACAAAATAAAAAATAAAACAAACGATAAAAAGTTTCAGCAAATTCTAAAATGTTCGGGGCTGTTTAAAATAATTAACCTAATATTGGTGGGTGCATAATTTTTATAAAATGCCGAGCATTTTAAATAAACCAAAAGAAAAGGAAAATAATAAAAGAGAAAACAAAATAAATCGAGGGGAAACCCCGCCCAAGAGCTCCCTCCCCCCACTTGGCCCCTCACCGGCCCATTCCTTCCCCGGCCGACGCCCAGGCCCCCGCCGGATAACCCCCCCCATGCAACCCTAGCCGACCCCACCTCCCCCACGCCCGCCTCCCTCGCCTCTCCCGATCGGATCGGGGGAGAGACCCGACCAGCCCTCCGCGCTTCTCCCACCTCGCGGCGCCCCGCCCCCGCCTGGACCTCCCCCTCCTCCCCGCCTAGGAGCCCCTCCTCCTCCGCCGCCTTCGAGCCGAAGGCGATCCCATCGCTCGGCTCCCCCTCCCGACTGGCCATGGCAAGGCCTCCCACCCTCCCCGACGGCCATCCGCCTCACGAGCCTTGCCGAGGCCCCGCTCGTGAGGCTCTCTCTCTCCTCTGCTGACGGAGCCGGCCTCCGCACCGACCTCCCTCCTCCTTCCGACGACGACGGGTCTCGCCCTGTTGCCAGCCTTGCTTGCCGCACCGCTCTCCTTTCCCTCGCCGATCCGCCTGGGTTCGAACGGCCGCCACCGGTCTTCTCTTCCCCTTCCTTCCCTCCGGCGAGGCGCCAGCTCGCCCCGCCCTCGCCCGCCTTCACCGAGCCCTCGTTCAAGACGGCGCTGCCCGCTCGAACCACCACCGCGTTCCACGGCTGGCCGCTGCCGGTCAACGGGCCTTCGGCCGCTGTCCTCATGGCCTCGGCCCCCTGTCGCGCTCCGCCCGATCGGGCCTCGTTCGCATCGCCTCGAATTCAACGTTAGGCCTTCAACCACGGGGCCCCACCCAAAAAACAAAAGGAACGCTTTAAATTAAAACAAAATTAAAATGGAAATAAAATGAATTAAATTAATTAACTAAATAATTAATTAATTAATTAATTAAGTCATTAATTAAACTAATTAATTCTGAATTAATTAACCTAATCATTAATTAACTTAAAGTATTGTTAATTAAATCTGATTAGGTTAATTAGCATTAGTGAATGACATGCGGACCCAAGTTGGGTTGACTCACCAACCCCGCTGATCGATGAATCGATGACATCATGTTGATGTCATAAATGCAATTTCAAATTAATTAAATAATTAATTAAATTCCACAAATTAATAAAGTCTTTTAAAATCATATTTTAACCGAATCCGATTAAAATATTTCAACATGAAAGTTGTAACGCGAGCAATCCGGACACGCAATTCGCTCCGCCCACCACGCCTCTAACCATCGAACCTCGCAAACTTTCCTCTCCGGTTCATCCTCGACAGACGTCCAACCGGAAAACTTCTGATGTTTTCCCCTAAACCGATCCTTCCACCACGTTAGGGCACACCTAGCATCGCTTTTGGCATTCATGCATCGTTATGCATCGTTACTGTATTCATTGTTTCTTCCCTTCTTCCTAGATATTAGACCGACAACAATGCTCCGACCACGTGTTGATTGACCCTCTCTCTGCCAGCAACCGGCAAGCCCCTTGATCACCAGATATCGCTTACTCTTATTTACACGCTTGCATTAGAGTAGATAGCATGTTACTGCTTTGATACTCTATACCTGCATAGCCGTCTTGTAACTTCATTGTTACCTTTACCGCAATCCTATATGCTTAGTATAGGATGCTAGTATTTCATCTCGGGCCCTACATACTTGTCTTGGGTGCCGTAATATTATCGGGCCGTGATCACTGGAGTTGATCACGGTATATACTATATACTTATACATGATACATGCGAGACTAAAGTCGGTGTGATGGAGCACCAGAAGTGGATCTTTGAGGCGGACAGGGGTTGAGACCGCCTAGGAGAGAGGTGGGCCTGGCCTGTCGGCGCTCATGATACTTAACACGCTAACGAGGTCTTGGTATTTGATCGTTGGCTCGAAGCTTATACGCACTAACCATCTACGCGGAGAAGAGGGTATCCCGCGTGGTATCCCAAGCACTTTGGACGTCACGAGAGCGGCGCCGGATTGACTGGAACGCCTGTTAGGCTAGGTCTGCTGCCACAGACGCAACGTGGTGTGCTCAGGCGGGGCCCACTGCGCTTAGGTTTAGACCGCGTGTTGGCCTCTCTGTGCCTAGGTGGGCTGCGACGTGTTGATCTTCCGCCGGCATGACCCAAGAAAGTGTGTCCGCCAAATGGGATCAAGCGTGCTGGGTAAGATGGTGCACCCTCAGGGAAGTTAATCTATTCAATAGCCGTGATCTTGAATGGCACTGGAGTTGTATTTGAGCTTATGACAACTAGAACCGGATACTTGATAAAACACACCTTCCAAGTGCTGAATAACCGTGGTCGCCTCGCCGTGGAATGAGAGGGATCGCGGGTAGGATTATTGCTATATGATGTTACTTGAGGACTTCCGCTTGTCCCTTCCTTCGGCAAGAATTTGTCCGGGTTTTAGTCTTCTAAGACTAGCTATCCTCTTATTCGCATTCTCAGCTCACCACGAATTTTAACATATATCCATGCGTAGTGTAGTTTGTTTTAGTACTTTGATGAGTACTCACTTGCCTTGTTCCCTTTTCCCTACCTCTACTCGATTGTGCAACCGACGTTGGAGCCCAGAGCGACCCACCCTTATGACGATACTATTCGAGGTGCTTACTACACGGCAGCCCACCGACAACCGGAGGACCTAGGAGGATCTGCAGGAGGCCCCTCTCTTCGACGATCCCTTGTAGCCATCTTATGGCACCTTGTTTAACTTATGTCCAGATGATATTGTTGCTTCCCACCGCCTATGATCGAAAGCACTTGTATTCGAGCCCTCGAGGCCCCCGGGCTTGTATTATGATGCTTGTATGACTTATTTTATTTGTAAGTTGTGTTGGATATCTTCCCGAGTCTTGATCTTGATCGATACATTTTGCATATGATTAGTGTACGATTGAATCGGGGCCCAAGTTGGTATCGAGCCGACCGAGGAATCCCTTCCCCTCCTTGGCAAGTAGTCTAGACATTGCAAAACTTTTACTAACTTGGCTGTGTTTACGGGCCCACGCCCCATCGGGTGGTATTAGGATCTTTTACCCGACCTTTACCGACTCACTCTTTCTACTTAAACGATTTTATAACTACACTAGGATCCCGTGACCCATTCACCCCAAGTGGATATAGCCTTAGTTGTTTTGGAATTGTATTTGAATAATTTCCACCGCATTTGACTTTGAAACGCCCTTTGTTTTCGATGGAACCCACGAGGCAGGTGTGCGCCACACAGGCCATTGGTGCCTCGATTGGTGTAGCCGAGATGATGACCATCCGGTTATCGCTGGCACCCAGTAACCGCCTATGAGGAGTACCGATACAACCGAGAGACCCCATCGCCCACCTCTACTCGGAGTATGAGTCCACACGGTCCAACCGCAACGGTGTTGGAGGACCATCGATATGGCAGCCACGGTTTATGTGTGACACGCCTTCGCGAGTATCGAGAGTTGACACCCCTTCGACGCTATCGCTCGATGTTGGTGAGGAGGGTTACTACCCCGCTTACACCATCGCACCAGAGAGCCCTTCCACCATCGCTTTGTCGATGCCGATCGGATCGAGCTAACCGAGCTTCCCACGGTTGTACATCACCCGTCAAACCTCTACCGGGCTCGACGCCGATGCACCCTTTGTCCGATCCGAGGCTGCCGCGTTTCCCACCAGACGGATGCCCAGGGTGTTGGTACGGGAGGCTACTCTCCCGACGGCCCTTTTTCGCCACGACGGATTCAGACCAGTATCCCCCCCTGTGTCACCGACGTGGAGGACTATCCACGCCGCACTACCATCTTTCAAAGCCCACCTAGATCTGGGACTATGTAGACTTGTTGTTAGTTTTGATGTATTCGCCAGCCCGTCCCCATGATGTAGTAGTCATGAATCGACTTATGTATCAACTCTATGCATGATTCCTTTGTAAGATATGCCAACTACTATGTAGTTCCCATCATGCTCTTCCATTATGCATGTTTCATCATGAATGATTCCTGCCTTGCTTAATTTCTCAAATGTAACTACCCCTTTATAATAAGGATGGTTAGGCCAGCAGGTCGTGGTCGTGGGGCCAACTTCCCACCCCCGCCCCGAGTACATGGCTGGTATGATCCAACAGCTCGAGATGAACGCCACATGGAGAAATGATGGCTCGCCTCAAATATGCACCAAAGACCAAACGGACAACTCCAGGATTTCAACCCAACCCCAAAGGTACCGCAGCTCAACTCACCACGGATGTCGATGATCGGCCCGGACATCACCTTGAGATGGAGTCCGGATGTAGCCCCGCCATTTATGTCACCTTTTCTTCCCCAAGGGACCTCAGCTCAATGGTGGGACAGCCACCGCGCATCGCCAGCTTGAACACTATCACCGGCATTCCGTTGCTTCCGGCCCGCTTCATCCTCAAGGGGTCATGGACCGAAGAAGCGGAGTTCGAACCTCACCCAAGGCAACAAGATCAAGTTATCGAGTTCTGGACTTGTCTCGCGTCAAGAGGATACAACGATGCACGCAGCAAGAGAAGTTCCTGACGCCTTCGTCGACATCAAGCTCGACTTTAGTGCACGATTTTGCTGATTTCGCCACCTTGGGAACAAAGCTATCAATGTTAAACTGGTCCGCAGGAATACCAGAGTTTAAAAAGCAACCGGACACGGCTCATCTTCGGCCCGCCCTCGCAGGGCGCAAGATATGGATTCCCAAACAGATGTACCACCAATGCACCGCTCCAAAGCGAACATGCTACACCCCCCCAAAAAAGCAGGGCTTCCACCCCCACCCCAAGCCCTGCTCCCACCCCAATAATGGCTTATGCTTCAAAAGTGACAACCAGGCACGTAGAGAATGCAACCGAACGTAATCACGGTCTTCCCGAATCGGGCCGGGAAACACCCAAAGAACAACACCGCAAGTCTTATGGGGCTCACAACCACGTTGATCCGAACGGCTCAACCGCACGTGATGGGTACACCTTAATTCGACGACGTTTTATTCATTCAGAGCATCGATTCATTCATGTCCAAGACTTTGCATACAAGCACGACGTTTGTGAAGAGATGAACTCTTGGTGGTAAAAACCCATTGGGACAAAGTCAAACCTCCGGTTCGCCGACGCCCCGTGGAAATCAAGGGTTAATTCTATGCCCCATTATCCTAAAGACGCCTAACATCGATCATTTTGGGATGGATTGGTTGAAAGGGATACGGCCAATCGCTTATGCCACTAAGACCGGCCCATCGCCACCCTTCGATGAAATCGTAAGCTACAATGTTCGCGTTCAAGATGCCGAGGCAAGGCTCTATGCATTGAATGCATTGAACGCCGCACCCTCGAGGGAATTGAAAACATTTGTCGCTTTTATTTCCAAGACGCTCTTCCAAGAACTTCCGGATTCCCCCTAGAGCGAATTCCATCGACTTGAAACCACCACCCTATAGCCAAGGCCCTACAAGATGCCGATGAACTCCTTGAGAAAGGAGGAAATCGACAAATCTCTTCGCGGTTTATTCGCCAAGTTGTCACCTTTGGGGAGCACCTTTCTTTGTCAAGAAGAAGGATGGGACAAACCGATTGGTCCAAGACTACCCCCCATAAATCAAGCTACCATTCGAATAAGTATCCTCTTCCGATCAATGATCTTTATGATCAATTTGGTTCGCTGTTTCTAAACTCGATTGAGGTTGGGTTCCACCAGATCCGTGTTCCGGAGGAGGATATCCCCAAGACCGATTTTGACTCGTATGGTTCATACGAGTACACCGCCATGTCTTTCGCTTAACCAATGCCCACCACCTTCTCTCCCCGATGAACTATATATTCATTGATTACCTCGACAAGTTCGCCGTGGTTTATCCGGATGATATCCCCGATCTATTCCAAGAATGAAGAAGAACATTCAACATCTTCGCCTTTGGCCGAAAAGCTACAGAGCATCAACTCTATGCCAAGTTCTGTGAATTCGGCTTCCCGTAACCTATCTTGGGCATGTCATTTCTAAAGATGGTATTGCCAACCCCGAAAGAGTTCAAAGCTATTCTCGATTGACTCCCCAAGAACGTACAAGTCGAAAGTTTTGTAAATCCCAAATTTTCAATTTGGAATGTTATATTAGGTCATCATGATATATATTTTCCGCAATTTTCCGATCCTAAAATTTCACCCAACTCAAGGACCCGAGAGGGAAGTTTCATAATTTTTATTTTGGGATCTCTCAAATTTTGAATAGATCATTTGATTTATTTAAATTATCTTCATAAAGTTTTCCATAAAAATATCTTGAGAGGGAATAATATGACTTTCCCAAACAATTAGGAAACATGAAATATTATAAATAAACCAAATTAGGTTTTTGGAGATTTATTTTGCTTAGGCAAAATGAGCATTTTAAAAAAATTTATGCATGTATATTGTTTTTAAAGTTCATTTTGTTCACCATTTTTAGGAGCGAAAAATTTGTTTTAATTAATTTGGAGTTCCTTTGAATTTATTTTATTTGTTTTGTTTTAAAGTTTATTTAAAAAAACGTTCCTGGACCAGGCCCCTCCCAGCCAAGGCCTCCCGGCCCAGGCCTCCCCCACCTCCCTCCCCTCCCGCCTCCCCAGTCCCCTTTGGGACGCAGCCAGAGTCCGCCTCACCCCCCTCCCCTTGCCCCCCCCCTCAAAAACCCCCCTCTACCCGCCTCACGCCCCCCCTCCCACCCGAGCCCCCTGCAAACGCCCCTTTGTCGCCCGCTTTGGGCCGCCGGCCGGGTGGAACCTCCGCCTCCCTCAGCCGAGCCCCGAGACTGCTGACCCGGCCAAGAGCGGAGGGCCGGCCCCGGGCCGATTCGGGTTTTTCCCGAACCCCGTTTTTTTAAAAATATGTTCGTTTTTTTTTAAAAAACCTAGATTGGTTTTATTTTTTCGTTTTTTATTTAACGGACCTCAAAACCGCTCATTTGGAACGCGTCTTAGATTCGTTTCGTTAAAACGCTCGCTTTTAACTCGTCGGTTTTTCTTTTTTAATCGGAATTAACCGCTATTTTTCTAATTTGATTTCGATCGATTTTCAAACGTTTTATTTCCGCCCTTTCAATCGGATTCGGCCGAGTTTTCAGAAAAACCGCCCGACTACCTTACTTTCACGAGTTTTGCCACTGTGAAATTTTGACCTAATTTCAGATTGCTAAACCGAGACGTTTCTGTGCTTTCGGAGTTTATTTTGATCCGATTCTTTTCAACCGGGTTCTTAAGTTGAACTCCAGATCTTTTATTCGAGATTTTGATTAGATGAATACTTATTTATTTTTGTTTGTTCCAAAGATCACCCGGAGGCGCCCTTTTCTTCAATTCTAGGACTCTGGATCATCAAAGGCAAGTAACACTTTGATCATACCTTCTCATACCCGTTTTTGCATTAATTATTCCTCAAACACTTGCATGATTAGGATCTAATTAAATTGTGGGTTTGGGAATAATTAGGAGTACCATACGCTTTTACTTATGGAACCTTGGGAGATTTCGCTTGTTGTTCATGCCATGCATGCTAGTAGACGGGATTGGGTGAGGAATATCCATGAAGATGTGAGATTGTTTAATTAATGGTTTATCTAAGGTGGCAACCTAACACACACTGGGTGGATTGAGGCACCGGTTTCTATGACTTCCGCCGACCGCCACCCGTGCTCTAAGGGATCATAAGATTATTCAAACCGAAACTTCCGTGCAGCCACAAGCCAATTATGGCTCATGAGTTGACTAAGTCGGGAACTTCACGGTAGGCTAGCTGATGTAGGGATGTAGGTTGGTACGGTCACCCACATGTAAGGTGCTAGCGCTTCCGAAAAGACTATGTCTCGGTCATCCGCTTTCAAACACCATGTAAAGCGAGAATCAAGGAGGCGATCGAGTCTTGTGGGGAAAAGGCAAACCTCGCAGAGTGTAATAAACTAATCATGATTAGCCGTTCCCCGTTATGGACGCATTGAGTATCCGTATTTGATTATCATGAATCTCAACATGTTACTTTTAAATAAAAGATATTGGGTTTTTGATGAGTACTTTCTAATTGGGATTGAGGATGCTGTCAACCATCTTCAATGTTTAACAACCACCATGATAGTTAAATAAAATTATTCCTTTGATGTAGGGAAAATCAGCTTTATGCAAGAATCGAGAGCCTTACCACCACCAAATATGCATGTAGTATAGGCTTATTCATTCATTGCTTTTATGTGTTACATTGCCAAGATATTCCATGTGCTTGAATTGCTGGCTGCAACTTTTCACGCAGGCATTTTCTGATTAAAGTAAGGTGTTAGGTCGTGGTTCTATACTCATGATGTTGGAGTGATGGACTCGCTATCTTCCAAGCCTTCCCAGTTATTATTAGATGGCCTTAAGCCATATTTGTATTCAGTTCCCTTTGTGGACAACGATGTAATAAGTGTGTGATTGCTACTCCGCTATAAATCCTTCAAGCATCTGGTGGTGTCAGATTATCGATCCAGGATGACATCGAGCACGAGCGCTAGATCCATTCGGTCTGTCGCATAAGTTTTTCGGTCTCGCCAGCTATTGCCGTATCTGTCGAGAACTTCTCCAAGATTGCCAGCTCCGACTAACCTGCTGTATAAGGGCCAAATTCTAATGGATGATAAATGTCGAAAGTTTCCAGCACTCAAAGACAAGTCGATTAACGCCCAAAGGTTAGCTCCTCCCGATACTAAAAAGGACTTCATTTATCGCGACGCTTCTCAAGGATTAGGCGGTGTCTAATGCAAGAGCGCAAAGTAGTTGCTTGCCTTCTCGACTGGGCCATGCCTAAGAGAACTACCCAGTTCACGACCTCAACTTGCTGCTGTCATTCATGCGCTAAAGCAAAGGCTTACATTTTCTTCTGTAATCATTAAGTAGATCTACACCACCACCAAAGTCTGAAGTATCTGCTTACTCAGCAGCACCTGAACCTCCGCAGCCAGAGATGGATGGATCATGCAGACTTTGATTTGGGTATTTCCTATACGCTGTGCAAGGCTAATGTAATGGCTGATGCCTTGAGCCGCAAGTCTTCATCAAGAACCACCTTCAGTTCACCAAGTTCAGCCCCCACTTGTCAAGAATTCAGAAAGTCAACTCCATATTGTTCCTCCGTGCACTCGCTTCCCTCCTCCCGAGTTCAAGATGAATCTCCGGTTGTTCCCTGTGGTTCTATACCCCGGCTGTTGAACCCGATCTCGTGGGCAACTATAAAGACAATGCAGGATTTGACTCAAGTCACAAGCTTAAACAAGACATCGTGAAAGGAAATCCTCATCCTTCACTATTGCTGATGATGGCGCCTTGTACTTCAAAGGGCTTAGTGGTGCCGTGTAAGAAGGAAAATCTAAATATGACTCGAAGGTTATGTAAGAGGCTCATGATACTCTATGTATCCACCTGGTAGTACAAAGATGTATCAAGACATTCGCCGAGATTCCGTGGTCGAATATGAAGCAGTGACATTGCTCGCTATGTTTCGAGTGACGCTTGCCATCAGATCAAAGCAGAACATCAAAGGCCCGCTGGAACTCGCAGCTTCATCTCTATTCCGAATGGAAATGGGACCATGTTGAAATGGACTTCACACCGGTTTTCCCAAATCGCAGTAAAGGTAATGATGCATTCTGTCACATTGACCGCTTTCTAAAGTTGCACATTTTCTCGCGGTCAAAGAAACGATCATCGCTAGCCACTTGCAACGCTTTATATCCGTAATTGTTTCGCTTACGGTATTCCATTGGTTATCAGTTCGACTGTGGCGCTTATTCACTTCAAGATTCCGGGCAAGTTTTCAAGAAGCTATGGGGACTCATTTATCTTTCAAGATTGATTTCATCCGCAAATACAAGGGCAAGTTGAACGTGTCAACCAAATTCTCAAGACATGTTTGAGCTGTGTCGCCTCATTCGCAAGAAATGGAGGAATCTTCCCCGATGCTGAGTTTCTTATAATAATAGCTACTGCTTAGTCTCAAGATGGCCCCTTCGGTGTTATATGGACTAAAGTGTCGAACCCTCCAACTGGTCAAATCGGGAACGCCTTTCGGTCCGGATATTATCCAACATGTCAAGAACAAGTCCAAGATTATTCGCGAGAATCTCAAGACCGTCACTGCCACAAAAGAGTAATTATGACCGCCATCACAAAGACATGGTCTATCAACTCGCGAAAGGCCTATCTTCGCACTAATGAAGGTGCTCACCGCTTCGGGATCAAGGGCAAGTTAGCTCGCTCATATTGGCCCTTTCACTATTCTCGAAAGGCGGAAAAGTGGCTTATCAACTGGAGCTCTAACCTTTCTCGTGTTCACGTGTTCCACGGTCCCAACTCCGACGCTGCTAAGGACCCAATCCGAGAAAGGACCATGAAGTGCTCGAATTGCAAAGGACCTTCCTATAAAGAGCATCCGTCCGTATTTCTACTAAGCCGAACGCCGCACCCGCCGAAGGCGATCAAGTTCCTCAAAGTCCAAAGGGTCGAATCACTCAAGATGAAGCCACTGGGAACGCGAGGATCGCCTACTAGATGAATATCCCGCACTCTTTCCTTTTCTACTCCTAAATCTCGGGACGAGATTTCTTGTAGTGGAGGAGATTTGTAACACCCGGATGATTAGGGAATGAATCACCCCGTTATGTTAATTAACCTCTCATTGATTCAAACCCACCTAAAACAAAAATCAAAATAAAACAAACGATAAAAAGTTTCAAAGCAATTTAAAATGTTCGGGGCTGTTTAAAATAATTAACCTAATATTGGTGGGTGCACTAATTTTATAAAATGTGAGCATTTTAAATAAACCAAAATGTAAAAGGAAAAATAATAAAAGAGAAAACAAAATAATCGAGGGGAACCTCTGCCCAAAGCAGCCTCCTCCCCACTTGGCCCCTCACCCGCCGCCCATTCCTTCCCCTGGCCGCCCATCGCCCAAATACCGGCCGATAACCCCCACCCATGCTAACCCAGCCGCCACCCCACCTCCCACGCTACCTCGCCTCTCCCCGATCGGATCGGGGCGGAGACTCCCGATCGAGCCCCTCCGCCGCGCCTCCCACTGTCACGGCCACGGCTTCGGCCGCCTGACCCTCCGCCGCTTAGGAGCTCCTCCTCCTCATTTCGCTGAGCCCAGGACCGCTGCCAAGGTCCGGCCGCCTCCACCTCTCGACCGGCATGAAGGCCTCACTTCCTCCCCGACGGCCATCGCCCCACCGAGCTCGTCGAGGTCCCCGCCCAGAGGCTCTCCTCTCCCTCTCTGCCGACGACGGTTCTGCTCACACAGACCCCCTCGCTCCTCTTCCGATCGACGCCCTGCCTTACCGCCGCTGGGCGCCTGCGTTGCGCACCGCGCCTGCTCTCTCTCTCTCTTTCTCGCTGATCCGCCGCTGGGTCTTGAACGCCCAGCACTGCGGCTCCTCTTCTTCCTTCCTCCGACGGCCTCCGGCCTCTACGCGAGCCCTCGTCTCTGCTCGGGCGCTCTTCACCGAAGCCTCGTCTCAAGATAGCTGCCCTGCCCGAATTCACCACCCGCCACGCTTGACCTGCCGGCGCTGGCTGCCGCCGCCTGCGGCCTTCCTCGTATTCCTCGGGCTCGGGCCTCGATCGCGCCTCGACCGCCTGGATCGGGCCCGTCGGCATCGCCTGCAATCAAGACACTAAGTAGGCCTCGACATCGACGGGCCCAAAAAACAAAAGGAACGCTTAAATTAAACAGAAATTAAAATGGAAATAAAATGAATTAAATTAATTAACTAAATAATTAATTAATTAATTAATTAAGTAATTAATTAAACTAATTAATCTGAATTAATTAACCCTAATCATTAATTAACTTAATTAACATTGTTAATTAAATCTGATTAGGTTAATTAGCCATTAGTGAATGACACATGGACCCAACTGTCAGTATGACTACCAACCCTGTTGATCGATGATCGCCAAGATGACATCATGTCGATGTCATAAATGCAATTTCGAAATTAATTAAATAATTAATTAAATTCCGAAATTAATAAAGTCTTTTAAAATCATATCTTTTAATCCGTAACCGATTAAAATATTTCCAACAGTTGCTTCGTAACGACGAGACTAATCCGGATACGCATCTGCTCGCCCACCACACGCCCTAACCCATCGAACCTGCAAACTTTCCTCTCCTGTTCATCCGTCTGACAGACGTCTCGAACCGGAAACTTCCCTGATGTTTTCCCTAAACCAAGACTTCTTACCACGTTAGGGCACGCTTAGCATCGCTTGGCATGTCATGCATCGTTATGCATCTGTTACCTTTGTATTCATTGTTTCTTCCCCTTCTCTCCCAGACTACGAGACCGGACCGCACTGCCGGGCCGACCACGGTGTTGATTTACTTCTCTGCCTGTGAGCAACTGTGCAAGCCCCCTTGATCACCAGATATCGCTTACTCTTATTTAACCGCTTGCATTAGAGTAGCATAGCATGTTACCGCTTTGGATACTCCTATACCGCATATTCGTCCTTGTAACTTCGTTGTTACTTACCCGCAATCCTATATGCTTAGTATAGGATGCTAGTACTTTCATCCTGGTCTACATACTTGTCTCGTGTGCCGTATATTATTTCGGCCGTGATCACTGGAGTTGATCACGGTATATACTATATACTTATACATGATACATGACTAAAGTCGGGTCGGCCGATGGAGCACCCGCGAGTGGATCTTTGAGGCGGAGCGACAAAGGTGTTGAGACCGCTTAGGAGAGAGGTGGCCTCGCCTGCTCATGCTCATGGATACTTCAATATGCTTAACGAGGTCTTGGTATTGATCTGGTTGGCTACGAAGCTTATAACGCACTAACCATCTACGGAGTAGTTATGGGTATCCCGCGTGGTATCAGAAGCACTTCAGACACACGGAGCTGGACAATCTGAACGCTCGTTAGGGTTAGGTCTGCCTCGCCACAGACGAACGTGTGTGCTCAGGCGATGGGCCTGCACTGCCAGCTTAGGTTTAGACCGCATGGTTGGCCTCTATTGTGCCTAGGTGGGCTGCGACGTGTTGATCTTTCCGGGCCGGGCATGACCCAGTGTGTCCCGCCAAATGGGATCAAGCTGCTGGGTAAGATGTGCACCTTGCAGGGAAGTTAATCTATTCAATAGCCGTGATCTTCGGTATCAGGACGATTTGAGTTGTACCTTGAGCTTATGACAACTAGAACGGATACTTGATAAAACACACCCTTCCAAGTGCGTGACATAACCGGTGGTCGCCTCGCCTGAGATGAGCAGGGATCGCGGTAGGATTATTTATATGATGTTACTTGAGGACTTCCGCTTGTCCTTCTGTCTGCGGCAAGACATTGTCCGTAAGCGTAGTCTCGCTAAGACTAGCTATCCTCTTATTCGGCATTCGCAGCTCAGTCCACCGATATGGCCTTTACACATATATCCATGCATATGTAGTGTAGTTCCTTGCTTAAGTACTTTGGATGAGTACTCACGGTTGCCTTTGTTCCCTTTTCCCCTACCTCGATTGCTGCAACTGACGTTGGAGCCTGTGAGCCAACGCCACGCCTATGACGACTACTATTCGAGGTGCCTACTACTACAGAGGCACTACCGATTTACCACTGAGGACCTAGGAGGATCCAGTGGAGGCCTGCCCCTCTTCGATCTGTATCCCGCTTTGTGCTAGCCATCTTATGGCACCTTGTTAACTTATGTCCCAGATCAGATATTGTTGCTCACCGACCTGCCTATGATCGAGCACTTGTATTCGAGCCCCGAGGCCCCCCGCTTGTATTATGATGCTTGTATGACTTATTTTATTTGTAGAGTTGTGTTGTGATATCTTCCCGTGAGTCCTTGATCTTGATCGTACATTTATGCATGATTAGTGTGTATGATTGAATCGAGGTGCTTCTTCAAATGCATCAATCTCTTTCTTCTTGAAGCTTGTCTTTGCTTTTGTTCTTGTGGTCTTGTGGGAAGATCATCTTGTGCTTGTGTTCCTTGAAGGAAGTAGGATCATACTTCTCTTGTTGAGGAACAAACTTCGCTTGGGGTATTGATCTTCTTCCCACTCAACTCCATTGGCATTGAACTTTCGCTCAAAACCAACACCTTGAGTCTTCCGTGCCTTCCTTGCTATGCATAATTTCTCGAATTGCTTACTCCGGCAAGACTCTTGTACGGCTTTTCTATAATTCCTTCAATAAGCTATTTTGTTGCTCAAGTGTAACTTGGCTAAGAGAATCATTAGTGGACTCAAGAGAACTACTAGAAGCAACAATATTGGATTTACATTATTAATATTGTTACTACTAGAGGAAGAATCTTTCTTGTACTTGTTACTAGACTTGACTTGAGGCATGTAAGTAGATAAGAGTAAACGCTGGCAATGCAAGAAGAACTTTTCTTTCGGAGATCATCATTGATTGCCTTTAAGAACTCATGCTCTTGCTCAAGATTGAGCTTTTCAAAGCGTAACTTCTCATGAGCCCTTAAAGTTCTCGATGATCTTCAAGATAGTTTCATGAGCCAACTTAAGAGTGTTTAGTTCTTTAGTTAGAAGCTCAATCTTCTCCTTATCATTGTCATTCGTTTCATCTTGATTAGCATGATTAATTGACGTTTCATCATAGTATTCATCACTAGAGTTGTCAACAAGTAAATCATCATCACCTAGCAAGTCATCTTCATCAACATCAAAATCAACATACTCGTGGTGTGTTACCTTAGGACCTTTGGCCATGAATCATCTTCCAATTCCTTCATTTGGTGTTTCAAATATGTCGAGGAGTTGGTTGACACAAGTGCTAGACCGCAACACCTTCATCTTGAGTGTATTCGAGTCGGAGTGATAGCTTCTCTGAGTGATGGTCGAGTCGGATCCGATACCCATTCACCAACATGAGCTTAATGTCTTCGTTTGTGTAGCTCTTGATGAATTATCCTTCCTTTCCGAATCATTGCTTCTCCGTGAGGATCTTCATTCATAGCGATCATCTCTACTCCTTCTCTCTATTGGTGGTGATTCTTCTCTTTGCTTCTTCTTCTTGGAGAATCTTCTTCTTTTGTAGGGTGACGACACTAATTGGAATAGTGTCCGGTCTCCCACAATTATAGCAATTGCACTCTCGACTAGAAGATCTTTTGTCATGGTAAGATCTTGACTTGGAGCTTCTTTCTTTGCTTCTACTCTTGTAGAACTTGTTGAAGTTCTTCACCATTAAGCTCAATTCTTCATTGAAGGTTTGTTTCTCATTTGATGATGTGGGGGCTTCACTTGAGGCTTTGTAAGCACCACTTGACTTGTTGTGAAGTTCCTCCTTATCCTTAAGTGACATCTCATGAGCAACAATTCTTCCAATGACTTCCGCTTTTGAGATCTTTGTAGTTTGGCATCATTTGGATCAATGTGCACACGATATCATATTTCCATCCAATGCTCTTAGAATCTTCTTGATGATGAATCTCGGTCATCTCTTCACTCCCTAAGCCGGCAATCTCATTTGTGATAAGAGCAAGCCTAGAGTACATTTCAGCGACACCTTCACGATCCTTCATTTTGAACTTGTCAAGTGACTTTGGAGCACATCCAACTTGGATTCCTTGACTGATTCGGCACCTTCGCATATCAATCAAAGTGTCCCAAATTTCCTTTGCATTCTCAAGACGGCTGATTTTGTTGAATTCTTCTGGGCACATTCTTGAAGAGGATATCACAAGCTTGAGCGCTTGTATTGCAGCATCTTCAACTCTTCGCGCTTAGCTTCACGGTTTGGTTCTTCCCATCAAGAATTCACCTTGCAAACCAATACACACAATAGCCCAAACGGCGGGTTATGTCCGAGAATATGCATTTTCATCTTATGCTTCCAACTAGCAAAATTAGTACCATCAAAGTAAGGACCTCACGGTGATAATTTCCTCGCTAGACGCCATACTCCTAGGTTGTGAAACCAAGGCTCGACCACCAAAAGCTATGGAAATCAAAGCAAATGGAGACCAAAGCTCGATACCACTTGTAGGACCTTGAAGTATGTCTAGAGGGGGTGATTAGACTACTTGACAAATTAAAAACTTAACCTTTTCCCAATTTTAGAGTTTGGCAGATTTTAGCTATCTTAGGACAAGTCAAGCAATCATCACACAATTCAAGCAAGCATGCAAAGAGTATATAGGCAGCGGAAATTAAAGCATGCAACTTGCGAAAGTAAAGGAAGGGTTTGGAGAATTCAAACAATTGGAGACAC
>JAHIAM010017994.1:0-13141 GCA_021605205.1 Aegilops longissima | reverse complement strand
TGGGTGGATCTTGGTACAAAATTGCGCCCCCGCAAACCGCTGCAGGCAGGGAATGGTGGCGGCGTGCGGACATCTTCGTGGCATGTACCACCAGATGGCTCGTGGAGGACGAGTACATTCTTCCGAACCAGCAGCACGTCATCGTGATCAATCCACCATGGAGGTCGCGATAACGCTCCACATGTGCCACATGGCTTCATGAACTGTAAGAGAGACACTGTAGCGTGCCATTGGTATTCTAATTTACGGTTTTGCACATACCAAGTACTAGTAATTTACACGCGCATTGCACGCATCAGATTTTGCAACCAAATTATGAATAAAACACACTATAGCATGTAAGCTCTTAGTCATATATGTGTGATGTATCCCTTCGTTTAATTCTTATAGTTCATCTCATTCAAAATCAAATTAGTTTTTATAAAAAGCTAAGAACGCGTGAATAGGAAAAACATGGGATTATAGTGGAATGTCGTATTGAATCCTACAGGATTGTACGAGTGTTTGATTGTGCATAGAAAAACGCAGAATTCTTTTCAAAGAGGTTTGAGGATGGGATGTTTCCTATGAAATCTAGTGCAAATGAATCATATGGAAAATTCCTATGGTTTACAATCCTACTAATCAAACAACCAAGATAGGAAAAATCCTAATGATTAGAATCCTCCAAAATTCCTTTGAGAATCCTTTGAATCAAAGAAGCCCTTAATCTATTTTATGATTCATGGAATTGTGCGTTGTAAAGCATAAAGTAAAAACAAATAATGGCAATTCGACTAGAAAAAAAGTTTGGGCAGTTATGATACGGAAGATTCTAGAACAAAAGAGAACCACTATTGTTTTGAGGTTTGTGCATTATGCTTAAGTTCAACCATGGAGTCTCGCTAGATTGTACATGTGGCAAAATCCGTGGGGGCTAGAAGATGGTGCGAGGGGCCGAGTGGAGGGGACTATGAAGGAATGCACAAGTGCGTAGATCGATATTTAGAGAGAGGGGCTAACATGTCGCTTGTTGCACGCGTGGCGGAGCCATGAAAAATAAATGAGCTAGGGGGCCAAGCATTGCTAATCCTTTACGAGGAGGGTCAATTCATGAAATTAAACCTTTTTTAGCAGCAATTGTCTAATGATCACATTCATATTAGCCTCGATATATAGTGATGTTAGGGGGCAGGTCAGCCCTTACGCCCCTGCTTCGCTATTGTGCACGATCCGAGAGATGAAGCGAAGGCATGGATGATGAGAGGGGACGTTGGATATATAATTAATGTGGTGTATTAGCTATTTATGTTAATCCTATATAGAGAGGTAAGATTGATCGATGTGGACGTGGAGAGGTATAGATTGATCGATGTGGACGGGAAAGAGGGTGAGACCTCACCGGATATATCGATTGATCGGTTTGTGTGGAAAACTATGAAAGACCTAGCTATATACACACATACATAGAGGAACATCGATCGCAAGCATGCACGCGTGAGAGATAAAGAATGCCCGTATGAGGGAGAGGGGATGTGTGGGTGTGTGCCTTCATGGGAGACCGACCTGAAGAAAAAGATTGCATGTGTGTGATAGATAATGCCGATCGGTAGTGTGTGTGCATGCATGCACGAGAGAAAGTTTGTGGTACAATTATAAAGAGAAGACTACTGTGGGTGTAAAAGAATAGGTGAGGTCATAATCAATGTAAAGTTAAATTCAAATATTTGAATAAGAGATCCTGATGTTTGAAACCCATGCATGCATGAATATAACGGAGATCTGCACGGTGTGCTTTGGAAACGAGCATGTTGTAATGTATACACATTGAACAAGGTCAGACTGATTTGAATTTGAGATACCGATGGCGTACATCATTTGCCCATGTCGCATCCGCTATGTAATTGGAGATGATGGGGGCTTTGATCACATATCTATATCTATACCCCTATATATATTATATTATATATATTTTTATATTGTGAGCGGTAACTTTAACTTTGAAAGATGGTCGTTGGATGAGGCGAATCCAAGGTCCAAAGATGGCAAATTTGAGCACTATTGGCGTTGGATATCATCTAGATTCCACCAGATTTCGCCACATGTATAATCTAGAAGACTCCATGGTTGAACTTAAGCATAATGCACAAACATCAAAACACAAGCACTTCTTATTTGTTCTAGAATCTTCCGATCATAATTGCCCAAATGTTTTTCTACATGATTTGCCATTATTTGTTTTTACTTTATGTCTTACAACGCACAATTCCATGAATCTTAAAATAGATTAGCTTTATAAAAACTAGATGATTTTGAATGAAATGAACTATAAGAATTAAACTAACATCTACATCATGCATATATGACTCAAAGCTTGCATGCTATAATGTGGTATTTATTCATAATTTGCTGTTAAATCTCATGCGCAATGCACGGTACCTTACTTCTAGTCTAAATGGTGTTTGTGTGTGTGCGTGTTGAGGTGCAAATTGTCTTTTTTGGTACACGTGCTTGTTCTTCCAAATTTCAAGCCACTTTGTTATGCCGAAAATTGAAGCTAGCGCCTCTTATCATGCCGCAAACTCCCGCTTCTTCAACCCGCCGCTTTGTTAGCCCGAAATATTTAAGATATATTTGTCTACAGTTCGACAACTCCTCCATCTCAACCCGCCTTGCTATTCAAATTACAACACGCTAAAACTCCCACCTCCGAAACCCGACAGAAATGCCCGGTATTTCGAACCGAAAGAACCGCTTAAATCGGTGGGGGTACTTTAACTTACCCCACATTTTGGACAAGCGCCTTAAGCCATGGTTCCCCACCGCCATCCCATCCGCCCACCCATTCGACACCGAGGCGCGAAACCCGCGAAAACCCCACACCCGCTTCCGTCCGCCACCCACCGGAGCTTCTTCCCGACGACGCCGTCCACAAGAACACTCGACGCCCCTCATCCACCGTGACAGATGAGGATCCGCTGTCGATCTCATCATCCCGCCGTTCAGCCACCCCCCCTCCACCTCCAAGGAGTCGCCCACATTCCCCGCTTTCGCGCCACCTCCATTCCCACACCGCCGCTTCACCGCACCATCGGAAGAGCATCATCATCACCGCTTCTGATGAAGCTACGCCTAATCGGGCGCCACCAAAGAGGTTGTACACTAATCGCCGATTTTCTTCTTGATTCGATTCACGGTGCTGCCGGCACTCGTCCCGAGCCGACACGGCGTGTTCCATCCATGGCGGCGCCGCCACTTCTCCACGGGCGCCGCCCTCGGGGCGACGCCCACATCAAGAGGAGCTCGCTGCTTTAGCTTCGCCGTGCCGCTTCGCTTGCTCGGCCCCTCGCCTGTCTCGCTTGTTATTGTTTTGCTCGGCTTGCTCTCGCTCTTGTTTGCTTATGGGTTGTTCGATCTACACTTACCGACAATCAACTTTGGGTCACGATTTCAAGGGGCTCTGGGTGAAGGAAGAACCAGCCAAGGGGGGGATCGCCGGAGGTACCCCACTATCTATCTTAGGGTTCGGATGGGGGCTGGTCGCCGGGCGGTGGCGGGCGGTGGCGGATCGCGGAGAAAAGCTCGCACGGGGGCCTAGAGGATGGCGGCGGCGGACTGGTGGTGGGGAGTGTTTCAAGGGGGTATTTGGCCGGTGGTCGGGCGGCTCAGGGGTGGAGGTTGAAGATGAACCGCAGCCTTGATTTCAGATCCAACGGTGCAAAATCGATCGACCAGAGATGAAAAGTCACGACCGACGTAGCCTCACCTTGCTAGTGCCTCGCCACAAAGAAATTCAGTTTCGACAAAGAAAATTCAGCTTGGACAAAGGTTCGCCGGGCTAAGTTCAGTTTATAGTTAAGTTCATAGATGAGCGGCTGATGTATTTTACATCTAGCACTTTGTGGTTATGTATTTTACGTCATGTATTGGAGATGCTATTAGAATTCCACCGTGTTAACGTTGTTCGTTGTCTCTTGTCCCGCTTCACCCGGCCGAAACTCAATCGAGTGCTCCAACGATTTAAACCCTCCATCACAAAGAGCAGTACTCGGCCCATCTCCGACGCCTAAGATCTTCTTCTCCTCCGACAGCAAAGTCAGGAGCATCCTCACCGCCAACCCAATCACGCTGAGATCGACATGGCTTCGCCAAAGAGGTTGTACACTTGTTGCATCTCTTTTTACTCTACATGTTATATATATTGTCCATTGAGCACTCGAGTAACGGGAAATATGATTATTTTATCCTACTATATGACAAGCAGAGGTACTGTGCAACTTAGCTATCCGTGATGGACTCTCTTGAACGCCATCATTATTTATCTCTCCGCTTGAGCTTGCATTTGTCGATGGGCCCGGGAGTTGAGCTAGTATGGCAAAGGCCCGGGTCCAAAGTAATAGAAGTAGCACAAAAACATTTTTTAGTGTAGGATTTTCCTTGCTCAAGCCTCGCCTACTAGAATCCCAAGCTTGAAAGGAAAATGAATGAAAACATAGGAATTGGAAAGTTTATGGTTCTACTTTTCATGAATTTGGTGCAAAGGAATGGAGCAAAGGAAAACTATAGGATTTGTTCCTTTAGTGTCCTTGAAAGAAAAACCTAGGAATTCTAATTTCCACTTCTCCTCCTTTTCATATTCCTATTCATCAAGCACAAGACTAAGAGATAGTAGCATAATAGCATTATAACCGTACATTTTCTTGTGGTTTGACTTAATCTCACCATGCTTTTTGCATCTTGTGATCCCAATTGTTGTGAATCAAACACCAGATTGGCGTAAATCCTGTGTTTTTAAATTCTCTGCTTTTGCGCATTCCTATCCTATTCCTGTCTATTTCCTATCCCCGCATTGTTAGAATCCTCAAATTCAAACAAGCCCTTACTCAATTACTACAGATATGTGTCAAAGAAAACCTTGTGTGGTCGGTCCTGCCTCAGCCTGGTTCCACCCACCACCGCTCCAACGAGAAGGGTTCACCACGCAGGATCCGCCCCAAACTGTCTTTCACCGCCATCTTCTTCCCCGCAGCCACGATAACCGCATTACCATCATCATCTGAGCAGATGACCTTGAGGACTACACGGGTCCGCAAGAGAGGTCAACCTCTTCCGTGTTCCTTAGGCGCCGCTAATATGATGACATGCTACATTATCGCCTGTTCACCTATTAAACTCCGAGTCAGGTCCAAACTAATGCTGAAACTTGAGTTTTTAAATGGTTGTGGGGTAATATTGGGCAGCAATCAAGATTACATGTCTACTATCCGTTAATCTCCTGTTCTACTATGAGTTTCATGTTGGGCAAACAAACATTAAAGGAGCCATTATCCGTATTTTTAACTAAAGCTATTATCTCCTACTATCATTGGTTTTGGTTCTATCCACGCTTGCTACCATCACTGGATTTGTGCATGCACTCCTTACATAATCTCACTATGTTTTATTCCTATGCATGCTTATTGTACACAATGGAACCGATCATTGAGCAAAAGAGACGAGCCTCTGGCAATAAAATTTCATGCGACGCTGCTCCATGTCGGCGCAAAGGCAGCCCCCTCCACCCATTTCGGATCGTAATCAAGAGGAAGATAACTGTTCGAGGGGATTCGTATGAGAAGATCACCCTATTTACCCCATGAGGTCTTCGCCTAACTTGGCATGCCGATGTTGGTAATATCATGCATATGGTGCCTTGCATTGCTATCATACATTAAAGATGTCATCTGCTTAGTTTAGACATGCTTTGTGTCAATGCCATTTGTTTAGTTTCTTTATCGATATGAATCATGCAATGCCATCTTTCAGCGTGCATCATATATGTGAATTTTGCAATGCCACCGGTTAGCCACCATCTTATATTGAATTATATCATGCCATCAATTTTTTATTATTGTTAAATTTTCAACAATTTTAGTACATTACTCTTCCTATGCATCAGCCCCACGGTCATGGAAAAACTGGGGAAACAGGTCCTCGAGCGATAATGTTTTTACTTTATGTCTTACAACGCACAATTCCATGAATCTTAAAATAGATTAGCTTTTATAAAAACTAGATGATTTTGAATGAAATGAACTATAAGAATTAAACTAACATCTACATCATGCATATATGACTCAAAGCTTGCATGCTATAATGTGGTATTTATTCATAATTTGGTTAAATCTCAATGCCAATGCACGGTACCTTACTTTAGTCTAAATGGTGTTTGTGTGTGTTTGGGCGTTTGAGGTGCAAATTGTCTTTTTGGTACACGCGTTTGTTCTTCCGAAATTTCAAGCCGCCTTTTGTTATCCGAAAATTGAAGCTAGCGCCCTTCATCTGCCGCCAAACTCCCTTCCAACCCGCCGCTTTGTTAGCCCAAATATTTAAGATATTCTTTGTCTCCGGTTCGGCAACTCCTCCATCTCAACCCGCCCTTGCTATTCCAAATTACAACCGCCAAAACTCCCACCTGAAACCCGACACGAAATGCCCGGGTAATTTCAACCGAAGAACCGCCTTCAAATCGGGGGGGTACTTTAAATTTACCCCAATTTTGGAAAGGCCCCTTGCCATGGTTCCCCACCGCCATCCCATCCGCCCACCCATTCGACACCGAGGGCCCAAAACCCGCGACAAACCCCACACCCCGCTTCGTCCGCCACCCAACCGGAGTTTTCCCCGACGACGCCGTTCCACAAAGAACACTCGACGCCCCTCACCCACCGGACAGGATGAGGATCCCCGGATCTCATCATCCCCCGGTTCAGCCACCCCGCCCTCCACCTCCAAGGAGTGCCCGACATTCCCCGCCTTTCGCGCCACCTCCATTCCCACACCGCCGCCTTCACCGCACCATCGGAAGAATCATCATCACCGCTTCTCGGATGAAGCTCGGCCTAATCGGGCGCCCACCAAAGAGGTTGTACCTAATTCGCCGATTTTCTTCTTTGATTCGATTCACGGTGCTGCCGGCCTGGTCCCGAAAACACGGCGTTTCCATCCATGGCGGGCCCCACTTCTTCCACGGGCCGCCCCTCCGGGGCGACGCCCACATCAAGAGGGCTCTGCTTTTAGCTTCGCCGTTGCCGCTTCCTTGCTCGGCCCCCGCCTGGTCTGCTTTTTTGTTTTTGGCTTCCGCTTTCTCGGCTTGTTTGCTTGGCGGTTCGATTTAACACTTACCGAAATCAACTTTGGGTCACGATTTTTAAGGGGTTGGGTGAAGGAAGAACCACCGAGGGGAGGGGGGGCCAAGAGGTACCCCACTATCTATCTTAGGGTTGTGGAGGGGGCGGTGGTCCCGGGCTGGCGGGCGGTTGGGGATCCGGAGAAAAGTCGCACGGGGGGCCTAGAGGGATGGCGGGCGGCACCTTGGTGGGGAGGTTTGGGCGGGGGCTATTTGGCCGGGTGGTGGCTTGGGCTCAAGGGGGGGTGGAGGTTGAAGATGAACCGCAGGCCCTTGATTTCAGATCCAACGGTTAAAATCGATGACCAGAGATGAAAAGTCACGACCGACGTAGCCTCACCTTTAGTGCTCCCAACAAAGAAATTCAGTTTCACAAAAAATTCAGTTTGGACAAGTTAGGGTTCAGTTTCGAAGTTGTTCAGTTTCGTTTAAGTTCATAGATGAGCGGCTGATGTATTTTACATCTAGCACTTTGTGGTTATGTATTTTACGCCATGTATTGGAGATGCTATTAGAATTCCACTCGTGTTAACGTTGTTCGTTGTCTCTCTTGTCCGCTTCAGCCTCGCGCCGAAACTCACCGAGCTGCTCCAACGATTTAAACCCTCCATCACAAAAGGAGCAAGACTGGCCCATCTCCGACGCCTAAGATCTTCTTCCTCCTCCAACAGCAAAGTCAGGAGCATCCTCACCGCCAACCCAATCACGCTGAGATCGACATGGCTTCGCCAAAGAGGTTGTACACTTGTTGCATCTCTTTTTACTCTACATGTTATATATATTGTCCATTGAGCACTCGAGTAACGGGAAATATGATTATTTTATCCTACTATATGACAAGCAAGGGGTACTGTGCAACTTAGCTATCCGTGATGGACTCTCTTGAACGCCATCATTATTTATCTTCGCTGCTTGAGCTGTGCATTTGTCGATGGGCCCGGGAGTTGAGCTAGTATGGCAAAGGGCCCGGGTCCAAAGTAATAGAAGTAGCACAAAAAACATTTTTTAGTGTAGGATTTTCCTTGCTCAAGCCTGCCACTAGAATCACCTGCTTGAAAGGAAAATGAATGAAAAACATAGGAATTGGAAAGTTTCCATGGTTCTACTTTTCATGAATTTGGGCAAAGGAATGGAGCAAAGGAAAACTATAGGATTTGTTCCTTTAGTGTCCCTTGAAAGAAAAACCATAGGAATTCTAACCCTTCTTCCTCCTTTTCATATTCCTATTCATCAAGCACAAGACTAAGAGATAGTAGCATAATAGCATTATAACCAATTTTCTTGTGGTTTGACTTAATCTCACCATGCTTTTTTGCATCCTTGTGATCCCAATTGTTGTGAATCAAACACCAGATTGGCGAAATCCTGTTTTTTAAATTCTCTGCTTTGCCGGCATTCCTATCCTATTCCTGCTTATTTCCTATCCCCGCATTGTTAGAATCCTCAAATTCAAACAAGCCCTTACTCAATTATTTCAAAGAATGTGTCAAAGAAAACCTTGTGTGGTTTGGTCCCGCCCAAGGTCATTGTTCCACCCCACCACCGCTCCAACGAAAGGGTTCACCACGAGGGATCCGCCTCCCAAACTGTTTTCACCGCCTCAATCTTTCCCCCCCGGCAGCCAAGATAACCGTATTACCATCATCAACTCGGAGATGACCTTGAGGACTACACGGGTCCGAAGAGGTCGGCACTCTTCCTGGTTCCCTTAATTTGGGCCGCTTAATATGATGACATGCTACATTATCGCCGTGTTCACCTATTAAACCCGGTCAGGTCCAAACTAATGTAAACTTGAGTTTTTAAATGGTTGTGGGGTAATATTAAAGCAATCAAGACCAATATGTCTACTATCCGTTAATCTCCTGTTCACTATGAGCTTTTGGCAAACAAACATTAAAGGAGCCATTATCCGTATTTTTAACTAAAGCTATTATCTCCTCTATCATTGGTTTTGGGTTCTATCCACGCTTGCTACCATCACTCCGGATTTGTGCATGCACTCCTTACAAATCTCACTATGTTTTATTCCTATGCATGGCTTATTGTACACAATGGAACCGATCATGTAGAGCAAAAGAGACGAGCCTCTGGCAATAAAAAATTTCATGCGACGCTGCTCCATGGTGGCGCAAAGGCAGCCCCCTCCACCCATTTCGGATCGTAATCAAAGGAAGATAACTGTTCGGGGGATTCAAGGAGAAGACCACCCTATTTACCCCATGAGGTTTCGCCTAACTTGGCATGTCGATGTTGGTAATATCATGCATATGGTGCCTGCATTGCTTATCGTACATTAAAGATGTCATCTGCTTAGTTTAGACATGCTTTGTGTCAATGCCATTTGTTTAGTTTCTTTATCGATATGAATCATGCAATGCCATCTTGTCTAGCCGTGCATCATATATGTGAATTTTGAATGCCACCCGTTAGCCACCATCTTATATGTGAATTATATCATGCCATCAATTTTTTATTATGTGTTAAATTTTCAACAATTTTAGTACATTACTCTTCCTATGCATCAGCCATTCGCACGGTCATGGAAAAATCTGGAGGGAAAAGGTCCCAAGAGCAAATGCTATTGACGGGTTTAATGTCTTGTTGATTACCGAAGCTCCTAGGAGGATTCAGACGATAACCAACCCATCCCCCGAGGTGCATGCCCAAACTTGGGGGTTATGTTCTCATATCCGTATATGGTATCTTGCATTGCTATGTCATTTGACATCTATGTTAAATCCCCTAAAATTCTTATTGAATTATGCAATGCCATCTTTTGCAAGACATTATATATGTGAATTATGCAATGTTATCTTGTTGCAAGGCATTATGTATGTGAATTATGCAATGCCATGTTGTTTAGGCAACCCATATATGTGAATTATATCATGTCATTTTTTTGTATTTCTATTGCTTTTTAGACAATTTTGTATATTCAATGCTTTCCTGCATCAGCCATTTTAATTGGTGATGGAGAAACTGAGGAAAACAAGGTCTTCAAGAGATAATGCTACTCTAAGCAGATATCTTGTGGTTACAGATAGCCTCCAAAGGAGGATTCGTAGTAAGATGACCAGTCCTATTATCCCCCGAGGTGTATGCTCAAACTTGTGGGTTATATTACTCAATAATGCATATGTTGTATTGCAATGCTTATTTTTACATCATATACACAATATTGAATGCCATCTCCTTAGTTGACACACATATATGCAATTGCCCTCCGCTTCACTTCCTTAGTATATAAATCAATATTTGAATTATGTTCCATGATGTTTAATAGACAATGTATCAATTATGGCATGCCAACCCATTTTCTAAAGACATAATATAGTTATATCATCTCATCCTGTTTACATAGTCATCATATTTTAAATTATGTCATTCTATCCATGAATTATATCATGCCATCATGTTTCCATCGACGGCATGTTTGTGATTTATGGCATGCCAACCACTTTAATAGACACATCATATAGTTATATCATGTCATCCTGTTACATAGTCATCATATTTTTGAAGTATTATTATTTTATTGAATAATTAAACCATTGGAAAATTAAATTATGTCCGCTATTTGTTTGCTTAGACAACATAAATGTGAATTATTTCATGCCCTGCTTTTCTTCCCTACTATCCATTGCACCTTCATCTTACAATGTCTGACATTCAATTACTTTTCTTTTTATCCCATTTCAATTGAGGGAGTGATGGCAGATTTGGGGAGTAAAAACATGGTCTTAAAAGATCGTTACCTGTCGATGCAGATAGAACCACGGTTGTACTTGCCCAAGAATCAGCCCCACCACACATAACCCACACTCATGCAGATTGTACCCACCCATTGGAAGAGAACCACTACACCCCTTCTAACCCCAAACCCAAAGAGATAGACACCCGGGCCTCCCTGACACAAAGACCGCCTCCACCACAGAAAGCACCCAAACACGAAAGGTTAGTAAGGCAACTGCAAGGCCCAAATCACGAGGACCACCACTTCCAACCTCAAGTCAACCTTAAAGTAAGAAGAATTGTTCTCGTGTCGTTCCGTAGCTATGGTTCATACTACTTTGCTTTTGCATCATCAGATTTATCGATACCAACCAATTTCAAATTTGAAGGATGCAATTGAAACTCCAATGGCGCAAAGGTATGTTTTAAACCTATTTTCAACGTGTTTGGTTGTTTGCTGTTGTAACTTGCTCTATGTTGATTTCGTTTCAATTGAATAAACAGTTATGTTCTCATGCCATGCACATTACAAGTGTTGTTATTTGTAGTTTCCCACACTTATATTCTGTTTGCTGCTTTGTCTTAAATAGATATGATTCAATCGATCTATCTTGATTTGGCAACATAAACTAGAATGATATAGACCATAAAAGGACCTACAATAGATATATGTTTGTTTCATGTGTTATCCCGTCCACCATTACCGAATGGTTTACCAAAATGAGTTTCATATACTACATTGTAAACCTGAGATGTGTTTGTTTGTTTCCTTTAGAACGCGGATAAAATATTGGAGAAGAGTACCTGTTATGCAATGGTAAAGGAAGTAATGCGATAAGGTTCAAGATAGTGAGACATCCCTGTTGGTCTCCAAGAAAGTGATAAAACTATATTGAGGACACCGAACAACCCCAAAGTCCCGCCTTGATGTAGTGTTCGAAGATCGGTTACCACTGCTGGCACCATCTTCGAACTGCTGTTTAATCGGCCCTTGAGTCTCAACTTCAAGTTGAAAGACATCGATCGAATGTTATGCGGAAGTCAAGGACCGAGGAAGTCCTCAATTCAGATGCATACTTTCCGTGCAAAAGGGCCGGAGGACTTAAGCGCCAAACAAGAGAAAGTTAATAAGCTTTAGCATCTTGCCGATTATGGGTACCCGGATATTGTTTTTGAGCTCTTCGTGGTTTCAGCTCGACTTGTTTTGCGGCCTTATATGTCCTTTGTTCCTATATTTGCACGGTGGCAACTTTGATGCCCGGATGTAATATGTAATAGCCTATAGGTGTTGCTTGCTTATTTATTTCTTGTTGTCTTGTTTATTTGTTTGCTTGTAGTCAGCGTTTTTTCCGGTTTGCTAGTGGTGCCAAAACCTATTTTTTAAAACTAGGCCACAATAACCATGGGCTAATATTTATTGTAGTGACACCGCACCCACGGGCCAGAAAATGGGCCTTCACGGCCGAAAAAAGGGGCCTCCACGGGCAGAAACAATGGGCCTTCTACGGGCCAGAAACAATGGGCCTTCTACGGTCAGATCATCAATGGGCCTTATACGGGCAAGATGATCGACAAACATGGGCCAATAAAGGCGCATTATGGCCGAACGGGTAGAGTTGAATTCCCTTTCATGGGGACCATAACGGGCCATCAATAGGCCGATTTATGAGCTATGAAAACGCCCAACGGTTAACGGACCACAAACGGGCCGACGAACCACGGGCTGAATTTGGCCCATGCGTAAAATGACAAGAACGGGCCGTAAGTAAACGAATGGAAATGAGCCCAAGAATAAATGGGCTCGGGCCAAAGATAACATGGGATGAAACGCCCAACGGAATAACGGGCCCAATGGGTATAAAGTAATCGCATTACGGCCGCCACCACGGGCCGAATGGGTGTAAAGAAAATTTTCATTACGGCCGTTTACCAAGGGCCGTTAATGGGTGTAAAGAAACCCGTTCATTACGGGCCGCCACCACCCGTTAATAGGCCAAGAGTTACATAGGGCCTCATCCGAAGACATCGGGCCAAAGGGCCGGGAAAATGGGATGGAATCATATTGGGGGCCCGATGACGCCACGGGCCTAATTGATAGGGCGAACGGGCCTTGGGTTAGCGGGTCAAATGGGCTTTGCAAAGCCGTTAAAATTTACATGGGCCGCCCGCCACCTTACCAAGTCAAAATCCGCCTTTTCACCGAATGGGCCTCTGGGACGGCCATTGTCGACGATCATAGGCCCTTCACAATGAGTGGAT
>JAHIAM010017993.1:0-24352 GCA_021605205.1 Aegilops longissima | reverse complement strand
TTTCTCACCGGGGTAAAGTCCTAATCATGTTAATTGCCGATACTATATTATGAGATATGGCAAATGGACGCCAAACGGCATTCCTTAATGGTTTCAAGGAAGAATTGTATATGATGCAGCCGAAGGTTTTGTCATCCTAAGAATGTCGACACAAGCTCCAACGCCGATTTATGGGTGGTAAGCATCTCGAGTTAAACATTCCTTTGATGAGATGATCAAAGGGTTTACATACTTATGGAGAAGCCCGTGTTTACAAGAAAGTGAGGGGAGCTCAAGCATTTTCATATTATATGTAGACAATACTTTTGATGGGAAATGATATAGAACTCTTGACAGCATCAAGGCCTACTTGAATAAGAGTTTTTCAATGAAGGACCTTGGAAGTGATATTAATCAAGATCTATAGAGATAGATCGGCCCCTAGGTCTTTTCAAAGCACATACCAAAGATATTGAAGAAGTTCAATATGGATCAATCTAAGAAGGGTTCTACCGTTTACAAGGTGTGAAATTGAGCTCACCAATGTCCCACCAAGGTAAGATATAGAAGAGATGAGTGTCATCCCCATGCCTCAGCCATAGGTTCTATTATGTATGCCATGCACCGACCTGATGTAAACCTTGCCGTAAGTTTGGTAGGAAGGTACCAAAGTAATCCCGCAAGGAACACCGGACAGCGGTCAAGAATATCCAGACCAAAAGGACTAAGGAAATGTTTCTTTATGGAGGTGAAAGAGCTGTCAGAAAGGTTACCCGACGCTTAGCTTCAACGATCTGAACCTAAGTCACAAACCGGATACGTGTATATTTTGAATGGGGGCAAAGGGTGCGTTAAGCAAAGCCCGTGGGGATCTACATGTGAAGCGGAGTACATGGCAGCCTGGAGGCAGACATGAAGCAATTTGGGTGAAGGAGTTCATCACCACCTCGAGTCATACCCATGCGTCCCAATCCCTTTTCCCGGACAACACGGAGCTATTGCACTTGCAAAGGAGCCCGGTTTCCAAGAAGACTAGGCACATCAAGCGCCGCTCAACTCCATTCGTGAAAATGTTCAAGATGGAGACATAGAAATTTTAAAGTGCACACGGATCAATGTCGAGACCGCTGACTAAACCTCTCCCTAAGGCAAAACATGATCAAAGCACCGTAACCTATGGGTGTTCGATTCATCACAATGTAACTAGATTATTGACTTAGTGCAAGGGAGACTGTTGGAAATATGCCCTAGAGGCAATAATAAAAGCATTATTATTATATTTCCTTATTCATGATAATTGTCTTTATTCTTATAATTGTTTAACCGGAAATCGAATACATGTGGAATAAAGACAACAACATGTCCCTAGTGAGCCTCTAGTTGACTAGCTCTTGATCGACGGATAGTCATGGTTTCTGACTATGGACATTGGATGTCATCGATAACGGATCACATCATTAGAGAATGATGTGATGGACAAGACCCAATCCTAAACATAGCATAAGATCGCATAGTTCGTTGCTAGAGTTTTCCAATGTCAAGTATCCTTTCCTTAGACCATGAGATCGTTAACCCGGATACCGAGGAGTGCTTTGGTGGCCAAACGTCACAACGAATCGGGTGACTATAAAGGTATGCTACGGGTATCCCGAAAGTGTCCGGGTTGACATGGATCGAGATCGATTTGCACCCGCTGACGGAGAGGTATCACGCCCTCCGTAATGCATCATCAAATGAGCTCAATGTGATCGTGTTTGATCACGGGATCATGCATTACGGAAAAGTGATTTGGTAACGAATTGAACGAGGTATTGGTATACCGACGATCGAATCTGGCAAGTAAAATGAACAAAGGGAATCGGAACGGATTAATTGAACTTGACATCGGGTTCATCCGATGAGATCATCGGGAGCATGGGGAGCCAACATGGGTATCCAGATCCCCTGTTGGTTATTGCCCGAGAGCCGCCCTTATGTTCGATGTCTCCCGAACCCGAGGGTCTACACTTAAGGTTCTTAACGCTTAGGGTTATAGGAATATGTATGTGCAGTAACCAATTTGTTGAGTCCCGATGAGATCCTGGACGTCACGAGGAGTTCGGAATGGTCCGGAGGTAAAGAATTATATATAAAGTGCTGTTTCGCCATCGGGACAAGTTTTGATATGGATTTAGGGACCACCGGAGGGGTCCGGGTCCACCAAGTGGGGCCACCAGCCCGGGGCCCATGGGCCCTAGGTGGGCGCCAGGCCCCATAAGGGGAACCAGCCCCAAGGGCCCATGCGCCTAGGGTTTAAGGAGGGAAGAGTCCATGAGGGGAAGGCACCTCCGAGGTGCCTTGGGGAGGTGGACACCTCCCCCTTGGCCGCACCTCCCTTGGAGGAGGGGAAGGCTGCCCTCCCCTCCTTGGCACCTATAAAGGGGAGGGGGGGGCAGCACCTTGCCCTGGGCGCCCTCCCTCTCCAAACATCCTCCTCCGTAGTACGGAAGCCCCCGAATCGAAGTTCCACCATCACCACGCCGCGTGCTGCTGAGCCATCTTCTCAACCCTCCTTCACCTTGCTGGATCAAGAAGAAGGAGACCACGCTGACCGCACGGTGTTGAAGGGAGGTGCCTTCCACTAGATCATCGTGAATTGGATCGCGCCGACTACCTCATCCACGCTCACTCCGACCCTGCTACGATCTACAAAGTGGTATTAGATGCTATCCAATCTGAATACTGTTGCTAGATGAACTCATAGATGGATCTTGGTGAAACCGTAGGAAAATTTTAATTTTCTGCAACGCTCCCCAAAGGACAAAACCTAATCTAAATACCCAACTCAACATGTACCTTTGGACACCTAGAGCCCTTTATAATCACCCGACCCAGGACGCTTTTAGCACACAAATGACGCCCCCAACTCCGATCCAGGAGGTCGGGGAGAGTTCCCAAGATGGATGGTGACGATGTTGATGTTCACCGCGCAGGCTTCCCTAAGCACCGCAAAATATTATCGAGGAGGACTATGGGGAGGGCACCGACAGGCTAAGAGATCAATGATCTTTGTTGTGTCTTAGAGGTGCCCCCCCTCAGAATTAAAGGAGCAAGGGGGAGGGGAGGGGTCAAGAGGGGGCGCCATGGGGAGTCCACCCCGGAGTAGGACTCCCTCCTTCCTTTTTGGACTTGGAGAAGGGGGAAAGAGGAGGAGAGAGAGGAAGGGGGGGGGCCCCTGCCTCCTTGTCCTATTCGGACTAGGAGGGCGCGCCCACCCTGGCCGCCTCCCTTTCTACTAAGGGCCACCATCCCATTCCCCCGGGGTTCCAACCTTTGATCTGAAAACCTGATTTCACCCGAACACTTCCACATGCAAATATAGGCTTCCAATATATCAATCTTCATGTCTCACCATTCAGACTCCTCCATGTCCGTGATCACATCCGACTCACAACCTTTAGTACATTAAAACTCATAAACTCATAATATAACGCCATCGAAACTTTTGTTTAAGGACCCACGGGTTGAGAACTATGTAACTGACCAGACACGCTTTGCCGATAACCAATAGCGGAACCGGATGCTCATATTGGTCTACATATTCTATGAAGATCTTTATCTATCAAACCACATAACAACATACGTTGTTCCCTTTTATCGGATGTTACTTCGGTTCATCCTTGATCTCAATACCTAGTTCAATCTTTCCCAAGTTTTATGTTATGTAATTCATTCGAATAACCATTAGCTACATTGCTTGCAAGGCTTATATTGATGTGCATTACCAAGAGGGCCAGATACCTCTCCAAACGGAGGACTGTTGGAAATATGCCCAGAGGCAATAATAAAAGCATTATTATTATTTTCCTTATTCATGATAATTGTCTTTATTCGGCTATAATTGTGTTAACCGGAAATCGTAAACATGTGGAATAATGATAACAACATGTCCCAGTGAGCCTCTAGTTGACTAGCTCTTGATCGGATAGTCATGGTTTCGATATGGACATTGGATGTCATCGATAACGGATCACATCATTAGAGAATGATGGATGGACAAGACCCAATCCAAAACATAGCATAAGATCGCATAGTTCGCTTGCTAGAGTTTTCCAACAAGTATCCTTTCCTTAGACCATGAGATCGTAACCTGAACCGTAGGAGTGCTTTGTGTGCCAAACGTCACAACGAATCAATAAAGGTATGCTACGGTATTCCAAAGTGTCTGTTGAATGGATCGAGATCATTTGTCACCCTTGACGGAGAGGTATCACCGGGCTCTCGTAATGCATCATCAATGAGCTCAATGTGATCAAAGTGTTTGATCACGGATCATGCATTACTAGAGAAAAGTGATTTCGAACAGATTGAACGAGGTATTTATACCCATCGAATCTCGCAAGTAAAATACCGATTGACAAAGGGAATCGATACGGATTAATTGAATCCTTGACATCGGGGTTCATCCGAGAATCATCGGAGATGGGGCCAACATGGGTATCCAGATCCCGCTGGGTTAGCCCGAGGCCGCCCGGCATGTTCGATGTCTCCAACCCGTAGGGTCTACACACTTGGTTCTGAACGCAGGGTTATAGGAATATGTTGCAGAACAATGTTGTTGAGTCCTTGAGATCCGGACGCCACGAGGAGTTCCGAATGGTCCGGAGGTAAAGAATTATATATAGGAAGTGCTGTTTCGCCATCGGGACAAGTTTTGATATTGAGTAGACCACCGAGGGGTCCCGGGTCACCAAGGGGACTAGCCCCGGGGCCACATGGGCCCTAGGTGGTGCGCCTAGGCCCACATGGGCCGGGGAACCAGCCCCAAGGGGCCCATGCCCTAGGGTTTAAAGGGAAGGTCCATGAGGGGAAGGCACCGAGGTGCCTGGGGAGGTGGACACCTCCCCTTGGCCGCACCTCCCTTGGAGGAGGGGGCAAGGCTCCCCCTCCTTGGCACCTATATAAAGGGGGAGGGAGGGGGCACCTTCCCCGGCGCCCTCCCTCTCCAACAACCTCCTCCTCCGTAGTGCACGGGCGGCCCGCCAATTCGAAGTTCCACCATCACCACGCCCCGGCGCTGCCGGAGCTATCTTCTCAACCTCCTTCACCTTGCTGGATCAAGAAGAAGGAGACGACCGACCGCGTGTGTTGAACGCGGAGGTGCCCCCTGCTGCACTAGATCATCGTGAATTGATCCCAAGAGACTACCTCATCCACGCTCACTCCGACGCCTGCTACGATCTACAAAGTGGTATGTAGATGCTATCCAATCTGAATACTGCTGAGATGAACTCATAGATGGATCTTGGTGAAACCGAGGAAAAATTTTAATTTTCCAACGCCCCCAACAAAGGCATCATGAGCTAGGTCTTGCATAGTTCTTCGCAGTAGAACACAATTTGGTTTGGGCGATGTTGTCAATTCTTCGCCTTAGTCAATCTTGATTCAGCGGTATTGTGGGATGAAGCGCCCGACCAACCTTACACGGACGCTTACTGAGACCGGGTTCCACCACTAACATGCACTAGTTGCATAAGGTGGTCGGGTGTCGCCTCCTATTTTAGTTGGATCGGATTCGGGAAGGGTCCTTATGAAGGGTAAATAGAGATTGAAAATCACGCTGTGGTTTGAACGTAGGTAAGAAAACGCTTTGCTAGAACCCTAATTCCCACAAAACTTGCAACAACAATTAGAGGACGCCTAACTTGTTTTTGCAGAAGTGCTTTGTGATATGATATGGCCAAAGTTGTGATGTATGATGAATGATCTATATGTGATGTATGAGATGTTCATGCTATTGTAATAGGAATCACGACGCATGTCGATGAGTATGACAACCCAGGAGCCATAGGAGTTGTCTTTATTTTTGTATGACCCTGTCATTGAGAATCGCCATGTAAATTACTTTACTTTATTGCTAAACGCCTAGCCATAGTAGAAGTAATAGTTGGGAAAGCAACCATGGAGACACGATGATGAAGATCATGATGATGAGGATCATGGTGTCAAGCCGGTGACAAGATGATCATGGAGCCCCAAGATGGAGATCAAAGGAGCTATGTGATATTGGCCATATCATGTCACGCTTATTATTTGATTGCATGTGATGTTTATCATGTTTTGCATCTTGTTTACTTAGAACGACGGTAGTAAATAAGATGATCCTCATAATTTTCAAGAAATTTCACCCTAACGGCAACTGCTAAGGTTCCGGTTCAAGCACCACGGATGATCGGGTGATAGGTCCTTACGTCGATACAACGGGTGTAAGAAGATTTACACGAAAACACTTAGGTTGACTTGACGAGCCTAGCATGTAGACGGCCTCGAAAAAGACCGAAGGTCGGCATGAGTCGAAGAAGATACGATCAACATGAAGATGTTCACCGATGTTGACTAGTCCGCCTCACGGATGATCGGACACGCCTAGTTGACTGGATCATGTAATACTTAGATGACTAGTAGAGGGATGTCTATCAAGGGAGTTCATTAAATTTGATTAAATGAACTTTATTATCATGAACTTAGTCAAAATTTTTACAATATGTCTTGTAGATCAAATGGCCAACGAGTCCTCAACTTCAACGCTGCCCAGAGAAAACCAAGGAAAGACGATGGTAGCAACTATACGGATGGGTCCGAACCCGAGGATCATCCTCATAGCTGCCAAGAAAGATTATGTCCTAAGAGCACCGCTGGGTGACGACCCTCCCCAAACAAGACATGAACGCTTCCACGCCCATGATTACTCCTCGCTCAGCGGCATGCTTTACAGCTTAGAGCCGGACTCCAAAAGCGCTTTTGGAGACATGGAGCATATGAATGTTCAAGAGCTGAAAATGGTTTTCCAAGCTCATGCCCGGTCGAGATATGAAGTCTCCGAAAATTTTTAGTGTAAGATGGAGGAAAATGGCTCACAAGGAGCACATACTAAATGTCCGGGTACAACCGCTGACTCAATCGGAAGTTAATCCCGGATGAAGCGGTCATTGAGAATCCTCCGCCGCCCACCTAGCTACAAGAGCTTTGTGATGAACTACAATATGGGGGATGGTAAAGACCATTCCGAGGTATATGCTATGCTAAATCAGCAGAGGTAGAAATCAAGAAAGAACATCAAGTGTTGATGGTGAAAAAACCACTAAGTTCAAGAAGGGTAAGGGTAAAAGAACTTCAAGAAGGACGGCAAGGAAGTTCCGCCCCTGCAAGTTGCCGGAAGAAGCCAAAGAATGGACCCAAGCCCAGACGGTGTTTTATTGCAAGGAAGTGGTCACGAAGGGAACTGCCCCAAATACTTAGCGGACAAGAAGGCCCAAAACCAAAGGTATATGGATATACATGTAATTGATGTTACCTTACCAAGACGAGTAGCTCTTGGGTATTTGATACCGTGCAGTTGCTCAATTTGTAACTCAAAGGGAGCTCGGAATAAACGGAGACCGGCGAGGGAGGTGACGGCGGCCGAATGGTTCCAAGGTCATGATCCCGGCGCACGCTGCCTCTACATTTACCCACGGGTTAGTTTTAAACCTCAATAATTGTTATTTAGTGCCAATTTGAGCATGAACATTGTATCCGGATCTCGCTAATTCGAGATGGCTACTCATTTAAATCGAGAATAATGGTTGTTCCATTTATATGAGAGATATGTTTTATGGTCATGTTCGATGGTTAATGGTTTATTCTAATGAATTCAGACGTGATGATACACATATTCATAGTGTGAATACCAAAAGAGTTAAGTTGATAACAATAGTCCACATATTTGTTAATCGCCTTTGGTCACATAGGTGTCAAACCATGAAGAAGCTCCATGCAGATGGACTTTTAGAGTCTCTTGATTATGAATCATTTGACACGGTAACCATGCCTCATGGGTAAAATGACCAAGACCCGCTCGAACAATGGAGCGAAACCAACTTATTGGAAATCATACATACCGATGGGGGTCCAATGAGTGTTGAGGTCATGGAGGCTATCGTTATGTTCTCACCTCATCGATGACTTGAGTAGATATGGGTATATCTACTTAATGAAACACAAGTCCAGACCTTTAAAAGTTCAAGGAATTTCAGAGGAGGTTGAAAATCAACGGATAGAAAGATCAAGTTTCACGATCGATCGTGGAGGAGAATACTTGAGTCACGAATTTGGCACACTTAAGAAAATGTGGAATAGTTTCACAACTCACGCCCGAACACCTCAGCGAATGGTGTGTCCGAACGCGAATCGCACTCTATTGGATATGGTGCGATCTATGATGTCTCACCGATTCCGCTATCTTTTGGGGCTATGCTTTAGAGACGCCGATTCACTTTAAATAGGGCCCGAACTGCTGAGACGACACCGATGAATTATGGTTTGGGAAGAAACCAAGTTGTTTTAAAAGTTTGGGGATGCGATGCTTATGTAAGAAACTTCAACCTGAAAAGCTCGAACCCAATCGAAAAATGCCTTCATAGGATACCCTAAAGAAACTGTTGGGTATACCTTCTACTCAGATCCAAGGCAAGATCTTTGTTGTTAAGAATGGATCCTTTCTAGAGAAAGAGTTTTCCAAAGAAGTAAGTGGGAGGAAAGTAGAACTTGATGAAGTGTTACCTCTGAACCGGAAAATGGGAAACTCAAGAAAACGCTTCGAGGTGCCCGACCACTAGAGAGGAAATTAATGATGATGATCAAGATGCTTCGATCAAGTCCTACAAATTGGTCAATAGGACACGCCCGCACTGAGTGGTACGGCAACCCTGCTTGGAAATCATGTTGTTAGACAACGTGAACCTTCAACTATGAGGAAGAATGGCGGCCCGATTCCGGCTAAATGGCGGAAGCCATGAAACCGAGATAGGATCCATGTATGAAAACAAAGTATGGACTTTGACCGACTTGCCCTGAACGGCGAGCCATAGAAAATAAATGGATCTTTAAGAAGAAGAACGGATGGTAATGTGACCATCTATAAGCTCGCTTGTCGCTAAGGGTTATCGACAAGTTCAAGGGGTTGACTACGATGAGATTTCTCACCGTAGGGTTAAAGTCCGTAATCATGTTAAACCGATACTATGATTATGAGATATGGCAAATGGACGCCAAAACGGCATTCCTTAATGGTTTTTAAGGAAGAATTGTATTGATGCAAAGGAAGGTTTTGTCGATCCTAAGAATGTCGACAAGGTGAAGCTCCAACGCCGATTTATGGGGGTTGCAAGCATCTCGAGTTAGAACATTCGCTTGATGAGATGATCAAAGGTTTAGTTTACAGATTATGGAGAAGCCTGTTTACAAGAAAGTGAGGGGAGCCGAGCATTTCCATATTATATGTAGACACATACTTTTGATGGGAAATGATATAGAACTTTGACAGCATCAAGGCCTACTTGAATAAGAGTTTTCAATGAAGGACCTTGGAGAAGGATAATTAGGCATCAAGATCTATAGAGATAGATCGAGACCCTTAGGTCTTTCACAAAGCACATACCTTGAAAGATATTGAAGAAGTTCAATATGGATCAATCTAAGAAGGGTTCTACCGAAAAGGTGTGAAATTGAGCTCACTCAATGTCCCACCACGGCGTAAGATATAGAAGAGATTTCATCCCTATGCCTCAGCCATAGGTTCTATTATGTATGCCATGCTGGTACTGACCTGATGTAAACCTTGCCGTAAGTTTGAGGAAGGTACCAAAGTAATCCCGCAAGGAACACCGGACAGCGGTCAAGAATATCCTGGCACCGAAAAGGACTAAGGAAATGTTTCTTTATGGAGGTGACGAAGAGCTCGTAAAGGTTACGCCGACGCTTAGCTTCGACACGATCGGATGACTCTAAGTCACAAACCGGATACGGGTATATTTTGAATGGTGGGGAAGGCGGTTGCAAAAGCAAAGCGGGATCTACATGTGAAGCGGAGTACATGGCAGCCTGAGGCAGACATGAAGCAATTTGGGTGAAGGAGTTCATCACCGACCCGAGTCATACCCAACGCCGGGCTAATCAAGTTTCTGACAACACCGAGCTATTGCACTTGCAAAGGAGCCCGGTTTCACAAGAAGACTAGGCAATGTGCCGCTCAACTCCATTCGTGAAAATGTTCAAGATGGAGACATAGAAATTTTAAAGTGCACACGGATCTGAATGTCGCAGATCCGCTGACAAACCTCTCCCTAAGGCAAAACATGATCAGCACCGTAACTCTATGGGTGTTCGATTCATCACAATGTAACTAGATTATTGACTTAGTGCAAGTGGGAGATGTTAATATGCCCTAGAGGCAATAATAAAAGTTATTATTATATTTTATTCATGATAATTGTCTTTATTCGTGCTATAATTGTGTTAACCGGAAATCGTAATTGTGTGAATAACAACAACATGTCCCTAGTGAGCCTCTAGTTGACTAGCTCTTGATCGAAGATAGTCATGGTTTCGACTATGGACATTGGATGTCATCGATAACGGATCACATCATTAGAGAATGATGTGATGGACAAGACCCAACCTAAAACATAGCATAAGATCGATAGTTCGCTTGCTAGAGTTTTCCAATGTCAAGTATCCTTTCCTTAGACCATGAGATCGTAACCCGGATACCGAGGGAGTGCTTTGGGTGCCAAACGTCACAACGAATCGGGTGACTATAAAGGTATGCTACGGGTATCTCCGAAAGTGTTCTGGTTGAATGGATCGAGATGATTTGTACCCGCTTGACGGAGAGGTATCACGGCCCTCGGTAATGCATCATCACAATGAGCTCAATGTGATCAAAGTGTTTGATCACGGGATCATGCATTACGACGAGAAAAGTGATTGTTAACGGATTGAACGAGGTATTGGTATACCGACGATCGAATCTCGGCAAGTAAAATGATTGACAAAGGGAATCGATACGGATTAATTGAACCTTTGACATCGTGGTTCATCCGAGAAATCTGGAGCATGGGGAGCCAACATGGGTATCCAATCCCGCTGTTGGTTTTGCCCAGAGCCGCCCTCATGTTCGATGTCTCCAACCCGAGGGTCTACACACTTAAGGTCTAACCTTAGGTTATAGGTTTATGTGCAGTAACTAAGTTTTTGGAGTCCCATGAGATCCGGACGCACGAGGAGTTCCGGAATGGTCCGGAGGTAAAGAATTATATAAGGAAGTGCTGTTTCGCCATGGACAAGTTTTGATATCGGATTGTAATGGGACCACGGAGGGGTCCGGGGTCCCAAGTGGGGCCAAGCCCTGGGGGCCACATGGGCCCTAGGTGGTGCGCCTAGGCCCACATGGGCCAAGGGGAAAGCCCCGGGGCCCATGCGCCTAGGGTTTAAGGAGGAAGAGTCCATGAGGGGAAGGCACCCCAGGTGCCTTGGGGAGGTGGACACCCCCTTCCGCACTCCCCCTTGGAGGAGGGGCGGCCCCCCCCTCCTTGGCACCTATATAAAGGGGAGGGGGGAGGCACCTTTGCCCGGGCGCCCCTCTCCTCCCAACACATCCTCCTCCGTAGTGCACGGGCCCCGGAATATCGCAGTTCCACCACACCCGGGTGCCCTGCCGAGCATCTTCTCAACCTCTCCTTCACCTTGCTGGATCAAGAAGAAGGAGACGACGCTGACCGACGGTGTTGAACGCGGAGGTGCCGTCTGCTCGCACTAGATCATCGTGAATTGATCCGGCAAACGACTACCTCATCCACGCTCACTCCGACGCTCACGATCTACAAAGTGGTATGTAGATGCTATCCAATCTGAATACTGCTAGATGAACTCATAGATGGATCTTGGTGAAACCGAGAAAATTTTAATTTTCTCAACGCTCCCAACAGGACAAAACCTAACAAATACGCCAACCAACATGTACCTTTGGAGAACCGAGAGCTCCTTTATAATCACCCAAAGCGGACGCTTTTAGACAAAAGTGTTCCTTCAAACGGAGTTTAACTATAGTTGTAGGAACATGTATAAGTCATGAAGAAAGCAATAGCAAATACTAAACCATCAAAGGTTAATGGAATGGGGTCAATCACATCATTCTACTAATGATGGATCCCTTAATCAAACAACTCATGTCTATGGTCAAAACATAACCATCTTTGATTAATGAGCTAGTCAAGTAGAGGCATACTAGTGACATTATGTTTTCATGTATTCACACATTACATGTTTCGTTAATACAATTTAATGAATAATAAACATTTATCATGATATAAGGAAATAAATAATATTTTATTATTGCCCTAGGAAAATTTTCGGGGAGCGCCCTCCCTAGTCCAATTGACCAGTCCATGGGGGGTGCGCCACCCTTTGAGGCCTTTTTTTTCCCCATGGCCCATTAAGGCCCAATAAATTTAATCTCCCGAAAATAAATCACTGAAACTTTCCGGTCCGAGTATAGTCCCCATTATATAGATCTTTACGCCTCGACCATTTCAAGACTCTCCCATGTCCACGATCTTATCCGGACTAACTACCTTCTCATCAAATCACATAAACTCATAATACAAATCGTCATAACATTAAGCAGGACCGGGGTTCGAGAACTTGTAGACATGACCGAACACGCCTCCTCAATAACCAACCTGGATGCTCATATTGGCCCTACATATTGACGAAGATCTTTATCGGTCAAACCGATAACAACACACATTGTTCCTTTTGTCACCCAGATAACTTGTCCGAGATTCGACACCGGAATCAATACCTTTCAACGGGGCCCTTTTTAGTCGAATATCATCCCCAACTAACTCATTAGTCACATTGCGGTATACCCCTCGGCCGGGCCTAGCCAAACCCGAGAAAAACCTGGGCCCCGGCCCGCCCGCCCGGGCCTTTTTTCCCCGACCTCAACACAAAGCTGTTGGCTTGCCCCCCCGAATTCAAAAAAAAACGGCGAGCCCGGTGGCCCGCCTTCGGTTTAAAATCAGGCCAGCCCGGCCGAGGGGCAGCGCGGGCCAGGCCGGTTTTTTCCCGGGTCGGCCGGGCTTCCCATGGCCAGGTCTACTTGAAAGTCTTATAGTGATGGCAAAGAGGGCCAGATACCTCCCCAAATCGGAGGACAAACCTAATCTCATCTATGCCAACTCAACAAACACCATCGGAGACACCTATAGAGCACCTTTATAATCACCCGCAGGGACGCGGTACAAAAAGTGTTCCTCCGTATTCGGAGTTGCATAACTCGAGTCATAGGAACATGTATAACTCGAAGAAAGCAATAACATACTAAACGATCAAGGATAAGCTAACGGAATGGGTTGTCAATCACATCATTCTCTAATGATGTGATCCCGTAATCAAATGGCAACCATGTCTATGGCTAGGAAACTTAACCATTTTGATTCAACGAGCTAGTCAAGTAGAGGCATACAAACCCGCTTATCTATGTATTCACAATGTACAAGTTTCCGTTAATACAATTCTAGCATGAATAATAAACATTTATCATGAAATAAGGAAATAAATAATAACTTTATTATTGCCCGGCATATTTTTCAAGCATAAACCTTATTGAAAACCAACAAACTATGTTCCAAAACTTTGCAACAAATTCATATTTTCGGGAAGGGTCACGGTTGGAGCCTTTAGGCAAGTCCACATACTCAACCATCAATAATATTCTATGATTGCTAACACCAAAGGGACCCATGAACAAAAAGTTTCAACCAAACATAGAAAGATAGGGGCTTATAGTTTCCCACCCAACATATTCACCCAAGGGTGATGTCCAATAATAACTCATGCCTACTTATATCCCTTTGGATATGTGCCAGATCTTTCCCCACCACATGATGTTGCCAAAGGAGAAAATAAAAGGAATAGGGAGAAAACTTTGATGGCATAAAGTAAAAGATAGGCCCTGCTCAACATCACCGGGTCATCTAGTCCGATCTTAACAAAATGCACGATAACCGGCATGCTTCAAACCTTTGACGACGAGGTAGATGATGCAAATTAGGGATATATCTTCGACCTAATCCTAGAGGGCATAACCTTCTTTGCTACGGACGATTTATCGGGGCATCCTTTTGGAAGTTTTCTTCAATATTTTTAGGCTTCAAATCCTTTGTCGACACCATTTCCCCCAACCCAGCAATTCCAAAGGTGGTAATGAGCTTTTGTTGCCATTTCGCAATTGGGGTAAACTTTTTTGTGATTCTCACATCAAACTTCAGCTTCTCCTTTACACTTTCGACTGCCTTTGCATCAACAATGACCCCCAAGATCATCATTGGGCACATCATCCGTTCCTCTTGATCTTCAACATCCCCGCTAGATCACCGTATTCAAGGACACATAGTTGTTATCATCCCTTTCTTCGTTTTCTATCATAACCCCTCTTTTCCATGCTTGGTCCAACATTACAAAGGTGGCATGAAACCTTTATAAAGGTGGGGTGAAGGGTTTTAGTATAAGACCCTATTCCCACATATAGGGCATGGAGAAACATAAACCATTCTTTTGTTTGCCTCAGCCACCGGAGAAAAACACCCTTAATGTACTCGGAGGTGCCCACGAATCCATTGCCGCCCATCTCACATCATGAATAATGAGTGACCAATTAATAGAAGCCCCACATTAAAACCAAAGTTACATATTCTATTGAAAACATATAGCTCTCCGAGCATCTAATTAAACCATACATTAAACCAAAAACATTTCAATGCAAAATAGATGCATCATAACCAACTAAGGTAAAAAACGATCCAAGATAATGATATCGAAATCCCAAATTTTCCTATTTGGAATGTTTTAAATTGAGCTAACATCCGCATCCTGTTTGAATTTGAATGCCATTTGAAGTTTCAGAGTTATTTAATTTGAACAAACTTGGCATGTGGGAAACATTTCAAAACCCTTAGTGCAGATAGGCCCATTTTTTTTTCTTTTATTTTGATTTTCTGTTTTACATTTGTTTCAAGTTTCAAAATGTATATCTTTTATTTGTTTATTATTTTTGAGTGATTCTTTTTTGTTGGATTGCAAATTTTATGTAGTTTCAAAACATATATTTAGTTATGTTAAAATAATTAAAATGCTTTAATATTGTTTTAGTCAGAATAGCAAATTGCTATAGTTTTAGTTAGAAAATTATTTTTGCATGATTCTTTTGCAATCACTTTATTTTGATATTGCCAAACCCTAGAAATTAATTTGGTATTTTAGGATTAATAAATAATTAATTCTAGGCAGAATCCTATTAATCCTAATTAATTGATTAGTTCCTGTTTTCCTAATTAATTAATTAGTAAATTAATTTATTTTAACTTGTGATTAGTTATTCTAGGTTAGTTTCTTCATTCCATTAGATGAACTTTTATTTATAATTAATAAAAGTTTTAAATTAATTTTCTTAATAGAAATTGGATTAGCCTAAATGAGTTTTATAATAGCTTTTAATTAATTTTTTGCCCTAGTTGCTTAGTTAATCCTTTTTTTAAGTTAACCTAAAACCATGATTAGGTTATTTTAAGGAATTTTGTTTATAAAACTATTTTTGCTATTGTTTGGTGTAGGGAAAAACTTTGAATTTGATTTCTTTGAGTTTTCCTTTGATTTTTTTGTTTGTTTTGTTTGTTTTTTTTTGTTATCTTGTGTGATCCTTTTGCTTTGTGCTTATTATGTTATTGTTTGTCTGAGAGTTCCCGGAGGGGTTTCTACTAATTTTAGCTTACGAGGATCATCAAAAGGCAAGTTTTGATCATGTTATTTCTATACCTATGATTTTGTGCATTAGTAGTTGTCACCACCCCACCATTGCATGCAGTAGTGAAATCTTGAAGTCATTAAACTTGAGTAGTATCATGTGGTAAGAACCAACCCCTTGTTACCATGACCCCGGACGAGTAGTTATTTTGCTATGTCAAGACGGATTTGGGATGAGGAAATTATAAGCAAGATTGAGAGTCAATGATGATGACAACCCATGGACTACAATGATCAAGATGGACTTGAAAATCACTCGGGTGGAGGAGGTTGACGGGCACCGAGCACCAAGGGGCCGGGATGCATGGAGAAGCCATGACATCCTGGAAAGCTTCACCCAGCCAGAAGAGAAGGATGGATGCCCCATGACCGAAGTTATTCAGCCGCAAGCCATTATGGGCCTTGCTGGGTTGACCCTTGTAGTGAAGTCGACGGTACTACGAGAAGTAGACGAATAGGATTGGATGGGTACCCAAAAGGGCCAAGAACTTTTTGAAGACCCGTTTATTGCCCGCCTTCAAACACATGAAGTGCTAAGACTTTAAAGGAGGGAATGATTCTTTGGGAAAGGCAAACCTCCAGAGTGTTATAACCTAATCGATTAGCCGTGTCCCGTTACGACATTTGAGCATCTCGACCTTGGAAGTATTCGATATCTCAACATTAAAATTAATGGATTAATTTGAGGGTTTATGACTTAATAATAATTTGGGAACGAGATATTGGTTGGGGAACCATCTCAATAACTACCAACAATTTGTAGTAATTTGCAAATAAGTCCATAGTAGGATAAAATTTGCTTTTTCCAAAAATGATGAAACTTAGAGCTCCACCCAAAATTGCATATAGAGTTAGTAACTTTATTATTGTTATTCTTCATGACTTGCCCCTTTTCCAAAAGTGACACATGGCTGCAACGTATTATGTTGCAGATATATTCCATCGAGTGGGCCGCCCCCCGATTGCCCTTTGGAGTCGGATGGACTCCTTACCTTCGACGCCCGCAGATTTTAGTTTATTTTCATGAGTTGGCCTTCAATTTATTCCCTTGTAATAAAGACTTATATGAGAATCGATTAATGATATTCGGGTGATTGAACTTTGAATTTATCGATGTAAGTGAGTACCAAAGATGATCTTGGGATGGATGATACGAGATTTGACCGATTTTGGGTCGTCCAAGAGATGGTATGAGCACACGCATGAGGATCGAACCCCAGGATCGGAAAGCCAAAGCAGACCATTTACTTTGAACCCTTTTCATTCTATAATTTTCCCCATCTATTCTGATTTTCCCCTTTGCAACATTCTAGATGGGCCCGAGTTCACCCCTTTTACGGAGTTCCCACCCGATGAGACGATGCCCTTTGAAGAAAGCTGGTCCAATGGTGAAGTTGAAGATTGCTCGCCATCACGGAAACCCACTAATGCACTTCCACACACCCGCCAGGATTGAGGTGCATATCCGGGAGGACTTTTGGAGGAACACGGAGCCTATCAACTTTGAGTTCACCGAGTTCAACCGATCATCGGAAGGGACGGGCGATCTACCGAGCACTTGGACATCTCCGGAGGAGTAAGACCGAGCTCGATCACCGACTCGCCATGGTTTCTCGCAGGCAAGGAATGGAGATATCATCCCACCATCGAGGACATTCCACTCTCTTACATCCAGATTTGGAATGTCTTTCGACACGGAGATTCGGCTCGCCGAACTCAAGAACACAAGCTTTTGTTCCTGAATCGAACTAGAGGAGAAGGCACCAGCTTTTCCATGAGGAAGAAATCACGGACTTCATGGAGATAGTCGACACCAAGATGAAGCTTGGCGATTGAGGAAAAATGGACTTGGAGAGGACCTTTACCCAGTGGAGATGAAGCACCCTCGTGAGCAATGATCAGGATTTCAAGGAGTACCACCAAGGAAACCCCAAGAGGAGGCGCCACGATGAAGACTTTTTAGTCGACCACCATGTTATCTTCTATTTCTTTCAATCGTTAGGCCGATGTTTTTCCTTCGATTAGTCATGAGCTTTTGTAATCGAGTTTGAACCATGTTTGAGGGTGAATAAATGTTTGGTGTGTTATGATTGTGCATTCATATGGGTAGTGTTATTCTATAGACCTTGTTCTATTCTAATTTTTCACCACTCCAAAACACCGATGCCTCCGGATGACACGGTTTCCCGGAGCTCACCCAGCGCCTAGCAAAGAATGCACGATGCAGCCCCGATTCGTAATCGAACAACCCCCCAACAATCCACCCCACCACCACCACCCACTGGACAATTTGACTCGATTGAGGTTGAATCCCCGTTTCTAGTAGCACCGAGCCATTGTGGTTAATGGCTCCCAAGATTGGAAGAGAGCTAGTCACCTTGGATGCACCGATGTGGAAGGGCGTTTGTCGATCAACCGGATGGACCGCAGCCTTGGGGAGAATTACACCCCACTTTTCCCTTTGGCATCACTTGGGATCAATTCCAGGTGACCCCATGTCTCATCGGAGCCATGAGTCTAAGAAGCGTGAGTTTCGCAACTTACGCCAGGAAACCGATCGGGCCAAGACGTGGAGGAATTCCAAGCTTGCTCGCGCCCCGATGTGGCCACCGATGGCCAAGGGAGAAGTTCTGAAGGACTCAATGATGAATTGAGCATGCAGCTTATTGTGGTACTTTAACAACTACCAGAGCTGGTAGACAAGGCCACCATCCCGAAGGAAAGCAGCAGATAGAAAGCCGCAAGAGGAAGTACACCAGGGAAGCACAATTCAGAGCTCCCAAAGAAGCCCGCATGCAAGATCGGAGGGCACACCATCATAACCATGGAGTTCATAACCATGGTGGAAATGGAAACAACCGCAGCCAGAAACAAGTCAGGCCATGGCAATGGCAATGGCAATGGTAATGGCAATCAGCACGTTTCCCCCGCCCAAGGATCCGAGCCCATCACCGCTTAAGTGCCGTAAGACAGGCACACGCCACCGACGCCCGGAGGCTGCAGAGGAACGGAATGGCAATGGAGGCTCAAAGAAGCCCAACTTTCCCTGCTCAAGGAATCACATCGGGAGAACGCCTATGATCAGCCGACATCTGGTTGGTAAGTTTTTATTGAATTCACGCTCAGTTTGGTTCCGTGCAACGATTCATTCATCAAGGGTAGTTGGATAAGACGGATTACGACTAGAACCCTTAGAAGCCCCTCCGCCGGGCCCAGAGGAGAAATGATGGGTTTGTTCCCAAACCTCAACATCGGAACCACAAATTTCCAGAACTCATAGTGTTGGAAACTCACCTTGGATGTAATCCTAGGCATGGATTGGTTGTCAAAGTATGAAGGAAACATTGATCGGCAAGAAGTCTATTCTGCCACCACCCCGGAGGAAGAGGATCTATGTAGCTGGCACAAAGATGAAGAATCAGATTCTCACGGAGTTGTTCAGAGGAAGTGCCAGAGTGCAAGAATTTCCGATGTGTTTCCGAGGAATTGAATGCCACCGGACAGGACATTGAGTTTGATTGAGTTATTCCCCAAGCCCCAATATCCAAGAGACCTTATCGGATGCCACCAATGAGTTGAAAGAGATCAAGGAGCAAATAAATGAGTTATTGGAGAAAGGATATATTCGCCCAAGCTCATCACCTTGGGGAGCCCCCTCTTTTGGTAGAGAAGAAGGATGGAAGCTTGAGGATGGTTGTGGATTATCGGCATTGAACGAGGTAACCATCAAGAACAAGTACCTCCCCATGATCAATGACTTGTTTGATCAGCTTGTTGGAGCCAAGGTATTTTCTAAGATCGATCTTCATCGGTATCACTTGAAAATTGTGAAAAGGATATACCCAAAACAGCATTCACCACTGTGTATGGTTTATATGAGTATACCGAATGTCATTTGATTGACTAATGCCCGATACTTCATGAATTTGATGAACAAGGTGTTCATGGAGTATTTGGACAAGTTTGTCGTGGTGTTCATCGATGACATATTGATATTCTCCAAGAGCGGGAAGAGCATAAGGAACATTTGCGCCTAGTTCGAGAAACTTCGAGAACATCACTGCCAAAAGCAAATTGAATTTTGGTTAAGGAAGTTGGATTCCGACATGTTATTTAGAAGGAATAGCTTGATCCCGCCAAGGTTGAATCACCACCGACAAGGGCCACCCACCTCACCAAGGAGATCCGCAGTTTTCGGACTCGCAGGATATTATCGGAGGTTCATTGAGAACTTCGAAGATTGCCGCCCATGAGAGCTGTTGAAGAAGGAAGCCAAGTATGTTTGGACCGAGGAATGAAGCCGCGAATTGAAGAAACGGTTGGTCACACCCCAAGGTTGATATTGCCACATACATAAGGAATACCGGGTTTATTGGCTTTCGCAAGGACCGGAGGAGTATTGATGCAGAAGGCAAGGTTGTAGCTTATGCCCTGAAGCACGGCCTCATGAGATGAATTATGCCACGATGATTTGGAGTTAGTGAGTGCATGCACTCAAGACCGGAGACATTTTCATTGGAAATCGGGATGTCTATACGATCACAAGAGTTTGAAATATATCTTCACGATAAGGAATTGAACCTCGGGAGGAGATGGCTAGAGTTGATAAAGGACTAACATGAGGCTGCATTACCACCCTAAAGCCAATGTTGTAGCAGATGCTTTGAGCCGTAAGAGTTATGTGAACACTCACCGCAGGAGGATTACCCAGAATTGGTCGATGACCTCGAGATCTATCGAGATAGTTCCAAAGGATTTGTCGCAACTGAAGTTCACCACCTTGACCAAGGATTCGAAGCCCAAGTCGGACAAGGAAATCGATGAGATTAAGCAAAAGATGGAGGAAGGAAAAGCTAAAGGATTCCGGAAGGATGAACATGGAACTATTTGGTTTGAGGATCGATTTATGTGCCCAATGATCCCAGCTCGGAAGCTAATTCTTCAGAGGCTCATGATTCACGATTTATTCACCCCGCAACACCAAGATGTACCGGATTTGAAGCAAAGTTTTGGTGGACAGGTATGAAGAAGGAATTTGCCAGACGTAGTCAGATGCGATGTTTGCCAACGTAAAGGGAACATCGGCCAGCAGGTTACTTCAACCTTTGCCGATTCCCATTGAAATGGGAGAAACTTGGTATGGATTTCATCAAGATTACCCAGACCCGCTCAGGTTATGATTCCATCGGGTAGTGGTTGATCGCTTGACAAAGGTAGCTCACTTCATTCCCGTGGAAGACTACCTATACCAGGCAAGTTGGCCAAGATATACATGACCAGGATAGTATGTCCGCATGGAGTTCCGAGGAAAATCGTGTCGATAGAGGAACAGTTTACCCAAAGTTTTGGGAATTGCATGAAACTTTGGGTACGATGAATTCAAGGTTTTCATCCCAAAATGATGGATGCACGAGAGAGTCAATCAGATTCGGGAATGTTGAGAGCTTGTGTGCTAGACTATGGGTCTAGTGATGACATTTGCGACGCAGAGTTCTCAACAACAAATTATCAATCCAGTTTGAAGATGGCCCTTCAAGCTCTATATAAGGAGGTCCACCATTGTGGGATAGTGTTGAGATCGATCACTTTTCGTTCCGATCTTATCAAGGATTCAAAGAAAGTCAAGCTGATTCGAGACCGGCCAAGATAGCACAATGAGAAAGAGTTATGCCGAAAAGAAGCCAAGGAGGTGACTTACAAGGGAGACCGAAATTCGGTGTCTCACTTGTGGAATCAAGAGGTTTGGAGTCAAGGGAAAAGCACCGATTCATTGGCCCCTACAAAATCCTCAACGTTGGGAGAAGTTGTAAGCTGGAATTGCCAAGGATTGTCCGGAGTTCATGATGTCTTTCACGCCTGTTGAAGAAGTGCCATGCCGAATGGCCATGCCGCTGAGAGAACAAAGGCCCCTAGAGGCCATACAGCTTGGACAAAGGATTTGACTTACAAGGAGAAACCCCAAGATTCCGAGATCGCAAGGAGTCACCCGCAGAAAGTCATCAAGTTTTGCAAGGAGTCACCACACCGAGGAAGAAGCCACCCGGGAACGCCAAGGAAATTTCCAGACCATCCCCTATTTTTAAACCCAATCTCGAGGGCTTAGATTCATCTTTTAAGGTAGGTTTGTAACATCCCAAATTTTCCTATTTGGGTTTTACAATTTAGCAAGCATCCATGCATTTTGAATTTGAATGCCATTTGAAGTTTCAGAGTTATTTGAATTTGAATTCCAAACTTTAGTGGGAAACATTTAAAACTACTTAGTAAAAGATAGGCCCATTGGGCTTTTTCTTTTTATTTTGATTTTCGTTTTTTTATTTCAAGTTTCAAAATGTATATCTTTTATTCTGTTTATTATTTTTGAGTGATTCTTTTTTGTTGGATTGCAAATTTTATGTAGTCTCAGAAAACATATATTTAGTTATGTTAAAATAATTAAAATGCTTTAATATTGTTTTAGCAGAATAGCAAATCTGCTATAGTTTTAGTTAGAAAAATTATTTTTGCATGATTCTTTTGCAATCACTTTATTTTGATATTGCCAAACCCTAGAAATTAACTTTGGTATTTTAGGATTAATAAATAATTAATTCTAGGCAGAATCCTATTAATCCTAATTAATTGATTAGTTCCTGTTTTCCTAATTAATTAATTAGTAAATTAATTTATTTTTAACTTGTGATTAGTTATTCTAGGTTAGTTTCTGTCATTCCATTAGATGAACTTTTATTTATAATTAATAAAAGTTTTAAATTAATTTTCTTAATAGAAATTGGATTAGCCTAAAATGAGTTTTATAATAGCTTTTTAATTAATTTTTTTGCCCTAGTTGCTTAGTTAATCCTTTTCTGTTAAGTTAACCTAAAACCATGATTAGGTTATTTTAAGGAATTTTGTTTATAAAACTATTTTTGCTATTGTTTGGTGTAGGGAAAACTTTGAATTTGATTTTTTGAGTTTTCCTTTTGATTTGGTTTTGTTTTTTGTTGTGCTTTGTTACTTTTGTTATCTTGTGTGATCCTTTTGCTTTGTGCTTATTATGTTATTGTTTGTCTTAGAGTTCTGAGGCGCTTGCTACTACCTTTTAGCTTAAGGATCAAAGAAGGCAAGTTTTGATCATGTTATTTCTATACCTATGATTTTGTGCATTAGTAGTTGTCACCACCCCACCATTGCATGCAGTAGGAAATCTTGAAGTCATTAAACTTGGTAGTATCATGGTAGGATGAACCAACCCTTGTTACCATGACCCCGGACGAGTAGTTATTTTGCTATGCTGAGACGGATTTGGGATGAGGAAATTATAAAAGATTGAGAGTCAATGATGATGACAACCCATGGACTACAATGATCAAGATGGACTTGAAAATCACACGGGTGGAGGAGGACGGCACCGAGCACCCAAAGGTGGCCGGATGCATGGAGAAGGCCATGACATTCTGGAAAGCTTCACCCAGCCACGAAGAGAAGGATGGATGCCCCATGACCGAAGCTTCTGCAGCCGCAAGCCATTATGGGCTCGCTGGGTTGACCTTTGTAGTGAAGCCGGGACACGAGAAGTAGACGAACGAGGATTGATGGGTACCCAAAGGGCCAAGAACTTTGAAGACCCGTTTATTGCCCCTTCAAACATCATGAAGTGCTAAGACTTTAAAGGAGGGAATGATTTTTGGGAAAAGGAAACCTCCAGAGTGTTATAACCTAATCGATTAGCCGTGTCCCTGTTTTAACATTTGAGCATCGACCTTGGAAGTATTCGGATATCTCAACATTAAAATTAATGGATTAATTTGAGGGTTTATGACTTAATAATAATTTGGGGAACGAGATATTGGTTGGCGGAACCATCTCAATAACTACCAACAATTTGTAGTAATTTGCAAATAAGTCCACTAGTAGGATAAAATTTGGCCCAAAATGATGAAACTTAGAGCTCCACACCAAAATTGCATATAGAGTTAGTAACTTTATTATTGTTATTCTTCATGACTTCCGCTTATTCCAAAAGTGATTTACATGGCTGCAACGTATTATGTTGCAGATATATTCCGATCGAGTGAGGCACGCCCGGCCATTGCCCTTGGAGTCGGATGGACTCGCCACCTTCGACGCTCCCAGTTTTAGTTTATTTCATGAGTTGGCCTTGAGCCAATTTATTCCCTTGTAATAAAGACTCTATATGAGAATCGATTAATGATATTCAGGTGTGATTGAACTTTGATTACTTTATCTGTAACGGAGTACCAAAGATGATCTTGGGATGGAATACGTAGATTTGACCGATTTTGGGTCGTCCAAGTATACCAAGCCAATATGAATGGCATATTTTCTAATCTTTCTAATTTTCTAATTTCAAGCGATTGATCCATTTGATTTGTGATTATCGGGACATACAACATGCAACCCAAAATCATCTTCTCCCCATATTTTTCTCAATTTTCCTTCAAGTAATTGTTTTCTTCTTCAAAAAATTTAACCCTCCCAATAGGGTCGGAAAATTTTGGTTAATACCTCATAGATTAAAAATATGTCACATTGGTCGGCATAATTGTCATAAACACTAAATGAACCAAATAGTTATAAAAGATAATATATATAGCACATCCAAATCATAACAGATAAATGAAGAGGCGATACCAAAACCATCGACTATGTAATAAAAACAATAATAAAAAAGAAAATTACACAAGTATAAAGCTAAATCATACAA
>JAHIAM010017992.1:0-17007 GCA_021605205.1 Aegilops longissima | reverse complement strand
TAAAGGTGAGCGAATATGTGTTGAAGTGTTTCCAAGTTTGATGGATCAAACATCGACGCCCCCCTCCATCAAGATTAGAATTAAACCTGAATAATTGTCATTTGGTGTTTATGCTGAGCATAGACATGATTGATTATGTCTATCGCAATACGGTTATTCATTTAAGGAGAATAATGGTTACTCTATTTATTTGAATAATACCTTCAATGGTCTTGCACCTAAAGGTATGGTTTATTAAATCTCGATCGTAATGATACACATTTTCATGCCAAAAGATATAAGATAGTAATGATAATACCACTTACTTGTGGAATCGACATGTAAGTCATAATCGGTATAAACGCATGAAGAAGCTCCATGTTGATGGATCTTGGACTCACCTGCTTTTGAAAAGTTTGAGACATGTGAACCATGTCTATCGGTGTATACGCATGAAGAAACTCCATGCAGATGGATCGCTTAGACTCACTTGATTTTGAATCACTTGAGATATGCAAATCATACCACATGGCAAGATGACCAAAAGCCTCGCCAAGAAGATGGAACAAGATAGCAACTTGTTGGAAGTAACACATTTTGATGTGTGCAGTCCAATGAGTGCCGAGGCATGCAAAGGAATATCATTATGTTCTTACTTCACGATGATTCGAGTAGATGTTGAGTATATTTACTTGATGAAACACAAGTCTGAATTATTGAATGGTTCAAGTAATTTCAGAGTAAAGTTGAAGATCATCGTGACAAGAGGATAAAATGTCTATGATATGATCATAGAGATGAGTATCTGAGTTACGAGCTTTGGCACGCAACAAAGACATTGTGGAAATTGTTTCACAACTAATACCGAACACCATAGTGTGATGGGTGTCCGAATCATAGTTGCACCCTATTGATATGGTGCGCACCATGATGTCTCTTATCGAATTACCACTATCATTCATGGGTTAGGCATTAGAGACAACCCACTTACTTTAATAGGGTACCAATAATTCGCTGAGACGACACCGCTTGGAGAAAACCTAGTTGTCGTTTATAAAGTTTGGGGCTGCGCTTATGTGAAAAAGTTTCAAAGTTGATAAGCTCGAACCCAAAGTGGATAAATGCATCTTCAAGGACACCCAAAATAGTTGGGTATACCTCCAATTCAGATCCGAAGCAAAAGTGATTGTTTTTGAATCGGGTCCTTTCTAGAAAAGTTTGTCTCAAAAGTTGAGGGAGGATGGTGGAGACTTGATGAGGTTATTGAACCATCACTTCAACTAGTGTGTAGCAGGGCATAGGAAGTTGTTCCTGTGGCACCTACACCAATGAAGTAGAAGCTTATGATAGTGATCATGAAGTTTTGGATCAAGTCACCACCGCACTTCGAGGGTGACAAGGATGCGATCACTTCGGAGTGGCACAAGAATCCTGTTTTGAAGGTCATGTCTAGACAACAATGAACCCACGAGCTATGGAGAAGCCGATGGTGGGCCCATATTCCAACAAATGGTTAGAAGCCATGAAACCGAGATAGGATCCATGTATCGTAACAAAGCATGGATTTTGGTGGACTTGCTCGATGATCGGCAAGCCATTGAGATAAATGGATTTTAAGAAGAAGACGGACGTGGATGGTAATGTCGCCATCTATGAAGCTCGACTTGTGGCAAGAGTTTTTCACAAGTTCAAGGAGTTGACTACGGGAGATTTTCTCATCCGAAGCGATGCTTAAAGTCCGCGAATCATGTTAGCACAAGTGCATTTATGAAATCAGATGGATGTCAAGACGAGTTTCCTTACCAGGAAGGAAAGGTTGTATGTGATACAATCGAAAAAGTTTTGTCGATCCTAAGGATGCTAAAAGGTATGCTGGCCCAAAATCCTTCTAAGGACCGGAGTAAGCATCTCGGAGTTGGAATGTACGCTTGATAAGATGATCAAAGATTTTGGGTCTATACAAAGTTTATGGAGACTTGTATTTCCAAAGAAGTGAGTGGAGCACTATAGAATTTCTCGATGACATATTGATGATCGTAAATGATGTAGAATTTCTAGAAAGCATATAGGGTTATTTGAAAGGTGTTTTTAATAGAAAACCTGATTGTTACTTGAACATTGAGCATCAAGATCTATGAGGATAGATCAAAACGCTAATGGTACTTTCAAATGAGCATATATTTGACATGATCTTGAAGGTGTTCAAGATGGATCACCAAAGAAGGAGTTCTTGGCTGAGTTGTAAGGTATGAAGTTAAGACTTAAAGCTCACCACGGCAGAAAAGAGAGAAAGGACGAAGGTCGCCCCTATGCTATAGACGTAGGCTCTACAAGATGCTATGTTGTGTACCACACCGATGTGTGCCTTGCTACATATCCGGCAAGAGGGCAAAGGTGATCAAGGAGTGGATCACCGATAGCGGTCAAAATTATCCTTAGAGGAAAAGGATATGTTTCTCGGTTATGGAGGTGATAAAGAGTTCGACGAAAGAGTTGTGTCGATGAGTTAACACCTATCCGGATAGCTCGAGTAGAGATACCGGATACGATAATGGAGCAACTATTTGAATAGCTCCAAGTGGAGCGTGGAAGCAGATTTACAATATGACATAGAGAATTATGGAATAACGGATCCAATGTTGCACTGCTGACTAAAACCTCTTACAAGCAAAATATGATCAAACCCGAACTCATTGAGTGTTAACCACATAGTGATGTGAACTAGATTATTGATTCTAGTAAACTTTGGTTGTTGGTCACATGGCGATGTGACCTGTGAGTGTTAATCACATGGCGATCCAACTAGATTATTGACTCTAGTGCAAGTGGAGATCGTTGGAAATATGCCCTAGAGGCAATGATAAATTAGTTACTATTATATTTCCTTGTTCATGATAATCGCTTATTATCCATGCTATAATTGTATTGATAGGAAACTCGGTACATGTGTGGATACATAAACAACACCATGTCCCTAGTAAGCCTCTAGTTGACTAGCTCGTGATCAATGATGGTTACGGTTTCCACCATGGATATTGGATGTCGTTGATAACGGGATCACATCATTAGAAGAATGATGTGATGGACAAGACCCAATCCTAAGCCTAGCACAAAGATCGTAGTTCAGATGCTAAAGCTTTTCTAATGTCAAGTATCATTTCTTGACCATGAGACTGCAACCTTTGATACCGTAGGGAATGCTTTGGTGTACCAAACGTCACAACGAATCGCTATAAAGGTTCATTAAGGTATCTCCAAAGTATCCATGGGTTGGCACGAATCGAGATCGATTTGTCATCCTGCTGACGGAGAGGTATCTTCGCCCACCTGATAGGACATCATCATAATGCAATGTGACCAAGGGGTTGATCATGGGATGATGTGTTACGGAACGAGTAAAGAGACTTGCCGGTAACGAGATTGAACAAGGTATCGGATACCGATGATCAATCTTCGCAATACCGCTAGACAAAGGGAATTGAATACGGATTGATTGAATCTCGACATCGGTTCATCCGATGAGATCATCGAATATGGGGAGCCAACATGGGTATCCAGATCCCGCTGTTGGTTATTGACCGAGAACGCCTTGGCCATGTTCCGCATGGTTCCCAACCCGAGGGTCTATACACTTAAGGTCTGGCGACGTTAGGGTTATAAAGGAAGTTTGTATGTGGTTACCAATGTTGTTCGAGTCCTGATGAGATCCCTGACACGAGGAGTTCCGAATGGTTCGAGGTAAAGATTTATATATGGAAGTCCTGCTTGGTCACCGAAAGTTTCGGTTTTATTTAACGCACGTGACCACCGGAGGGTCCCGGGGTCCACAAGCCCGAGGGCTGCATGGGCTGGCAGAAGGACCAGCCCTGTGGCTGGTGCGCCCCACAAGGCCCAAGGCGCCCAAGAGGGAAGGGCAAACCCTAGGCAGATGGGCCCAAGGCCCACCCTAGGTGCGCCCCTCTTCCTTGTGGCCGCCACCAGATGGGATCTGGGCTGCCGCCACCCCGGGAGGGAACCTGTGGAAGCATCCTCCCTCCCCTATATATACTTGAGGTTTGGGCTGCCCAACATGTATGAGTTTTCACCTCTCCATGCAGCCCCTCCTCCTCCTCTCTGCTGGTGCTGGCGGCTTTGGATTACACGGCCTCCACCACCACCTGCTGTGCTTGCCGGACGGAGTCTTCTCAACCTCTCCTCTCTTGCTGGATCAAGGCGTGAGACGCCACCGGGTTGTACGTGTGTTGAACGCGGAGGTCTGCTCGCACTAGGATCTCCGGTGATTTGATCATGACGGTACGACTCCTTCAACCCCGTTTCTTGAACGCCCGCTTAGCAATCTACAGGTATGTAGATGCACCTCCTTCTCGTTGTTGGTTCTCAGAGCGACCGACTCGACGGTCAAGCCCGTGTTAATGTGCTATCCTCGGATCAAGATGTCACACACAAAGACATCAATGTATATATCAAAGTGCAATCACATGTATAAATAACGAAATGATATATACCTTATAATAATCAGCGAAACAAATCAAACGGTGTGGAGTCCCATCAACGCCATCGGCAAGTTGAGTGTAGACCAACCCTGATCGTAACTCTTACTCGTCAAGAAAACTGCAACATGATACGTTGCAGCCGTGGTAGGTCAAAGATTGAATGTACCGCAAGATCACAACATGAACAAACAGATGGTAAAACTATACTATATGCAATTTGGCTTTGTGGCTCAGATTCGAGTTTTGTTTGCGAAAGCTGATTTTATTTTCCCTACATCAAAGGAATAAATGAAGTCTGTACTATGGAGTTTTCTATCATGACATGGTTCCGCCAACCGATGTCTCATAGCCCAAAATCATCATATGTTGCCCACAATTGTTATCATCCAAAGGTTGAGAGTTCCGAGATAGATCCAAGTCCAGATGCTCAAATTGTCCGTGAACTGGGACACGGGCATCGATTAGGTTTAAACCTCTCGCAGAGGTTTGTACACTTTACCCGCAAGATTCGATCCTCTCTTTACGCTCGCACTTCGAGTGTTTGAGAACAAGATGACCAAACATGGTCTTCCAAAGAGTTCCTCCGACCACCGTCCTACTCAACCCATCCTACCGTAGTTCTACATCCGCTAGTACCGTGCCGCCAGAGTCACAACTAAGGTCAACCAAGCCAGAGCCCATAATGGCGGTTGCACAAGTAAGCTCCGGAAGTATTCTTCCGCCTCTTTGAGTCCGGGTGAAGCTCAAGATGTCATGGCGCTTCTCCATGCATCCCGCCAACCACCGTTTCTCCAGGTGCCCGCCAACCGCTCTTCACCCAAAGAGTGTGTATTGAATTCTTGTCTTGAGTCTTGAAGTCTTGAGGCCTGAAGATGCAGTCCTTGCAGATTCCATCATGGAGTTGTCGCCTTTGACGAGAATCTCTATTCTCACACCACCTCAGTACTCATACCAAACCCCGCCTACTATAGCGTAGCATTAAATAAAATATCGCCCCGGCTTGGTAACAGGGGGTGGGTTCCTACCATGCATACTACTCAACTACAAGGATTCAATAACACTATCGAGGGGTGGTTGCAAAGATGTCACTAAATGCAATAAAACATAGGCATGAAAACATGGTCAAAGTGAACTTGCCTGGTGATGTTGACGAAGAAGAATTATCGTCTCAAGAAATAACTTGATAGACTACTCTCCGATGAAATCTATATAACAAACATATCATTCACATAAGCACTACACTAACAATCAAAACAAAAAGAGAGCGAATAAGAATCAAGGAACTTCAAATAAAACTAGGGAGTCTTCTTCACAACATTCACAAAAATAGTTTTGTCTAACGGAAAATAAAACACTAGAATAACAAAGAATAAAATATAAATTTAGTTAAGACAAAGAAAAAATAAAGTATTTTTTCATAAAGCTATTTTGAAAGTATTTTCAATTGGGAGTTAATAGTAGAGAAATCCATTGCGTTATTAGCTAACTTGAATTGATTTCACGATAACAAAATAAAAATAAATATAAAACTTGTTGAACACCTACTGTTTAACTAATAGAAACCAAACATAAACTTTCTGAAATATAAAATAAAATAATTTAAAAACAACTATAGAAAAGAAGTAGCTATAATTCAATAGAACTAAAACAGAATTTGTTTTACATGAAACAATAAGCTAAAATACTCAAAAAATAATTGAAGTTTTTACCATTGGTAAATATGATCACTAGTGATCAGAAAAAGAATCAAATAAAATCTATTTTTAAACTCCCGGAATAAGCAAAACAAGCTTTAATTCAAATCTGATCTAACTCAATTTTTATATATCCAAACATAGACAAATTATATATTTTGAAACTACAAGAAAATTGTGATCTAATGCAAAAAGAATCAGCATCATTGGACTTCTAGATCAAAAGTTATAAGCTAAACAAGAACGGAACTAAATCTGTTACGGAAATAAATTGAAAACGAAAACGGAGTTACTCAGACGAGGCAGAGATGGCAGGAAGGAGACGGCGATGGAGGGCTGTTCGGCGAGGGGGCGAGGTCGCGGCGAGGGGTGGGGTGGCGGAGGAGGGGTCGGGCGCCGGGAGGTGGCGCGGGCGATGGGGAGGTTCCAGGAGAGCTCCCGGTGAGCTGCTTAGGCAGGAAAAGGAGGACGGTGGCGTAGAAGGCTACGGGCAGGAGGGGCGGTGATGGGAAAATGGAATGAGGAGGGAGGGGTTTTATAGGCGGTCTCGGAGGCGCTGGGATGGAAAGACGAGGAGATCGGAAGGTGGAGTTTCCTGCTCCATGGATATGGAAAGTCAGAACGGAGAGGAAAGAGGAAGGAGATGATCTCTGTTGGGCTAGAATAGAAAGTGCTTAATGGGCCAGCAGGTTTTTCCTAATAAAACGATTCCATTCCTATTTTTAAAATTAGGAAACTAAAACAATAAAAAGGAAATCAAATCAATTCGAATAAAGAGTTTTATATATTAAAATTATCGTAAAAATAAAATGTAGATGATGAGCATTATTCCACGGCCAAAATAAAAACTTAAAAATGTTTTTCAGAAACCCTAAAGGCTTTATTTCTTTTTGCAAATAATTTTAAATAAAACTTTGGTTTTCTTCTTGGCTCAATATTTTCAAAATGCCCTGATTTTGGAGGGTCATTTTCTCCGCTTTTCTTGCTTGCAAGAATTTATTTTTCGGGTATTTCTGGGAAGAAAAATAGAGAAGCAAAAATATTTGAAAGAATTAAATTGCAAAACTCCGCTCAAATTCTTTATAGTTGAAGAAGTCATCTTCTCTCATTGATTTTAATAGGATGAATTTGAATTTACGGAGAAGGAAAGTCATTTTATTCCTCTCATTCAAAAGTTTTTGAAAAGGTTCAAATTTCACTCAAGTTTAATTCACTCAAGCAAACAAACAAACAATTCAATTAATTATATTAACATTCCAAAATTTGGGATGTTACAAACCTACTATTTGAAATGAATCTCGCCCCTAGATTCAAGAGGCTAGCAAGAAAAGGTTAGGGTTGGGGTCTTCTAGCAAATGTCTTGGTCGAAGGTCAGGTGCTACCACACTTAAAAACAAGGTCATGGTTCCAATAAACTCAGATATTTCCTCGGAGGGACAATGTATGTCTCTTCATATCTTACAATAGCTCCTTCATTAAAGCTCTTCCGTCGTAAGCATAGAGTTTTCCTCAAAAGCTTGGGTCGGTTCACAAAGTTGAAGTTCGTCCGAGACCGGATCTTCTTAATGATGGGTCCGTGTCCATTCTAAACAACTATCAAACACTCATGGTGGTCATAATTTATGGTTTTCCCGCAAAACGGGTCTGGTTGAACCTCACAAGATAACCTACGCTTGGCAACGGTTGCTCGTAATGGGGTTCCATCGTCTCTACCATTTTATGGTTTTATGGCTTATCATTTACACTCTTTCTAAGTTTTTCAAGGCTCTTGATTTTCCATCAACATATGATAGTTCATGATAGAAGTCTCCGCATGGGGCCAATCCATCCCCTACTTGAACCATTACCACATACGTAAATATCGAATCACGTATTCTAACACTTGGGCATTCTCACCACATTAAAGAAATTTCTTGTTCCCTAACTGGTTTGTAAATCCATGGTTTCGCAAGCCAAACAAACATCTATCGTTACTTCACCACTCTTAGGTTTTTATGAACCTCCTACGAACGTATGCTGATTTGATCACGCTTCTTCCAAGTGTATTCCTTTATCCAGTTACAACTGCCTTCAAAATCCCGGCCCGTGGGTTATGGGCTCACTTCAGACTAGTGCAGCTTTAACTCATCCTTGAGTAACTCTTGTTACACCTCCTTAAATCCAGAGTACTGTTTCTTCATACCATCATATCAAAACAAAACTCCAACTTATTTTGTCCAGCTTCCTTCTATGGCCGTCATGAATAACACGCTTTCTTTCTTCATTGATCCGTGGCTTTATAGAGTACTATGACCAAAAGAAGTGCACAAGTTTATCCATAAAATCTCATTAATCTCATATCAATCTTTCATTACATCCTTAACCATTTTCAGAATCCAAATTCCAAAAGTACTTGTTACAAATGCTGCCACCACATGATTTGGTATGGTCGACATTACTTCCACTTTATTTATTTATCCTCCTCGAGGATTCTTCACCCCACCGAATTGTGCGACATGAGCCTTGAAATCTTCAATCTTCGTTTCATCATGGTGGTCTTGAGCTTCACCTTCATCATCTCGCATGCACTTCGCTTAGGTATTCCCCGAGTATAACGGAGTCTTGCTTCAAGTATTCGATCCGTATGGCTTCCATGGCTGCTTCACTTAACAAATCAAGAAAGTTGCTTGTGGCACACGTGAGATGAAAAGTAATGCCCCATCCTTTGGGCAAACCTTTCAAACGGTGGAGGTTCACATACCAAAGTTCCACCTTTTGCATGAAAGGGTAGCCTTTGTAGACGTGCATCTCCTTCAAGGTGAATATGCTTCATCATGTCCTTCAGATCTTCGCAATCATGATCACTGGTCGTGGTCATGATCGTTTCAGGCCCTTAAGGAAAGACTCATAAAGGGTTGTCATCCGCATGTGTAGGATAGGAGGGTGCTCGTAACAAGGAATATCTCCATGGGGAAATTGCAATTGTTCTAAAAGTTTGGTGTTCAGCTTGTCCATGGGTTCAAGATTCCGGGTTTGGTTGATAGAAAGAGAAAGCAATTACCCACTATCAACAAAATTATCGCTTGTAATGGCCGCTCTACTATGGTTTCTTTCTAAGTCCTCATTTCTTCGTGTCTTCAATGCTCGGGAGTTTTCCACCTCGATGCTGCCTTATATGGGCTTCTACCATTCTTAGAATTTCCCTCATGGTTGAAATAAATACAAATCTACGATCATCGATCTATCCAACCATTCAATAAACACACAAAATAATAGCAACCAAGCATTCATTTATTCAATCAATACTACAGATCGCCACCCACATAAGTTGGTATGGTCGACACTTAAATCGAGGAAGCGCTCATCTTTATTTCTCTCATGGTGGGATACTACTAAGCTAATTTATTAGAACTTGGTCATTGTCCCCACTGGGGCTTCTTCCTGTGGACTTGATCTCTCCGCTTCTTCGCTAGATTTTCTCGTCGACACGGAGTTTCTTGTGACGCACTTCAGAGTCCTCAAGTTGTTCCTTGAGCTTCTAGATCTCAACGCCCTTATGAGACATGGTCCTGCTGTTCTTCGGGCCTCGACGATTCTCGAGATCTCGAGGTTCTCCTCCAGCTTGTTTACCTTCTACCGAAGTCTTGACCCTTCTCGTAGTGCTTCATTGTCGAACAGGCTTCCGTGAGGTCCATCCAAGATTCTTGACGATTGTTCCAGATCCTGATTGTACACTAAAAGTGGGGAGAACTTCATCTTTTGCGCGCTCAAGGCAATAGTTGCTCCATCGACTTCCGCCATCCAATCCTTCCAAAGAAGTGTGAGTTTAGTGCAAGCACGATGACGATAGCATAAACGTAATAGCATCATGGACGGAGTGTTGATGCCCATATCACAGTCACCATTTATAGTTCAAGTCGATGTCTGCAGTCTTGGGGGCTTCTTTACGACCAAAACTTGGGTCTTGACTCCCATGATCTCGGACGCCCTCTTAGTTGCCTTTGATCTCGGTATGTAACTTCAAAGAGCCCGACTAGCTCCATACAAGGGGCCCCAAGAACCTTCTCGTAGTGTTCTCTTTGTTCGTAATGGCTTCATCTATAGTTTGAGATAAGGTTCAAGAAAGGAATGAGGTACAGAGAGTAGTACAAAACAAAGGTCATTCCGGGGTCTTCATATTACTAAGTCATTTTCTAGGGTCACGTTTTACAGCCAACATGTGCTCGATACTATTTCAGAGCGATTCGACCTCGACGGCAAGCTTCTGTTATCAACATCCTCGATCAAGATGTCGGCACACAAGACATCAATGTATATATCAAAGTGCAATCACATGTATAAATAACGAAATGATATATACCTTATAATAATCAGCGGAAACAAATCAAACGGTGTGGAGTCCCATCCGCCATCGGCAGGTTGAGTGTAGACCGTAACCCTGATCGTAACTCTTACTGTCGAAGAAAATCCTGCAACATGATACGCCAGTTGCAGGTAGTACATTGAATGTACCGCAAGATCACAAATATGAACAAATGATAAAACTATACTATATGCAATGGCTTTGTGGCTCAGATCTGAGTTTTGTTTATGAAAAGCTGATTTTATTTTCCTACATCAAAGGAATAAATGAAGTCTGTACTATGGAGTTTTCTATCATGACATGGTTCCGCCAACCGATGTCTCATAGCCCAAAATCATCATATGTTGCCCACAATTGTTATCATCTGTTGAGAGTTCGAGATAGATCCAAGTCCAGATGCTCAAACCGTGAATCGGGACACGGCTAATCGATTAGGTTTAAACCTCCGCAGAGGTTTGTAACTTTACCCGCAAGATTCGATCCTCTCTTTACGCTCGCACTTCAGAGTGTTTGAGAACAAGATGACCTTCCAAAGAGTTCCTCCGACCACCGTCCTGCATCAACCCATCCTAGTTCTACACATCCTAGTACCGTGCCAGCCAGAGTCACAACTAAGGTCAACCAAGCCAGAGCCCATAATGACTTGCGGTTGCATGTGTAAGCTTCCCATGAAGTATTCTTCCGCCCTTTGAGTCTGGGTGAAGCTCGAAGATGTCATGGCGCTTCTCCATGCATCCCGCCAACCACCGGTTTCTCCAGGTGCCCACAACCGCCCTTCACCCAAGAGTGTGTATTGAATTTTGTCTTGAGTCTTGAAGTCTTGAGGCCTTGAAGATGCAGTCTTGCAGATTCCATCATGGAGTTGCTTTTGACGAATCTCTATTCTCACACCACTCCCGAGTACTCATACCAAACCCCGCCTACTATAGCGTAGCATTAAATAAAATATCGCCCCGGCTTGGTAACAGGGGGTGGGTTCCTACCTCATGCATACTACTCAACTACAAGGATTCAATAACACTATGAGGGGTGGTTGCAAAGATGTCACTAAATGCAATAAAACATAGGCATGAAAACATGGTCAAAGTGAACTTGCCCGGTGATGTTGACGAAGAAGAATTATCGCTCAAGAAATAACTTGATAGACTACTCGCCACTGATGAAATCTATATAACAAACATATCATTCACATAAGCACTCACACTAACAATCAAAACAAAAGAGAGCTTAATAAGAATCAAGGAACTTCAAATAAAACTAGGAGTCTTCTTCTACAACATTCACAAAAATAGTTTTGTCTAACAGAAAATAAAACACTAAAATAACAGAGAATAAAATATAAATTTAGTTAAGACAAAGAAAAATAAAGTATTTTTTCATAAAGCTATTTTGAAAGTATTTTCAATTGGGAGTTAAAACAGTAGAGAAATCCATTGCAAGTTATTAGCTAACTTGAATTGATTTCACGATAACAAAATAAAAATAAATATAAAACTTGTTGAACACCTACTGTTTAACTAATAGAAACCAAACATAAACTTTCTGAAATATAAAATAAAATAATTTAAAACAACTATAGAAAAGAAGTAGCTATAATTGAATAGAACTAAAACAGAATTTGTTTTACATGAAACAATAAGCTAAAATACAAAAAAATTGAAGTTTTTACCATGGTAAATATGATCACTAGTGATCAGTAGAAAAAGAATCAAATAAAAATCTATTTTTAAACTCCCGAATAAGCAAAACAAGCTTTAATTCAAATCTGATCTAACTCAATTTTTATAAATCCAAACATAGACAAATTATATATTTTTGAAACTACAAGAAAATTGTGATCTAACGCAAAAAGAATCAGCATCATTGGACTTCTAGATCAAAAGTTATAAGCTAAACAAGAACGGAATCTGTTACGGAAATAAATCTGAAAACGAAAACGGAGTTACCTGCACGTGAGGCAGAGATGGCAGGAAGGAGACGGCGATGTGGGAGGGCTGCTCAAGCGAGGGGGCGAGGTCGCCAAGCAGGGTGGGGGGGCGGAGGGGTCGGGCGCTGGGGAGGTGGCGCTGGGCGATGGGAGGTTCCAGGAGAGCTCCCCGTGAGCGCTTTAGGCAGGAAAAGGAGGACGGTGGCGAGAAGGCTACGGGCAGGAGGGGGCGGGTGATGGGAAAATGGAACGAGGAGAGGGAGGGGTTTATAGGCGGTCTCGGAGGCGCTGGGATGGAAAGACGAGGGAGACTTGAAGGTGGAGTTTGCTGCTCCATGGATATGGAAAGCTTCAGAACGTGAGGAAACAGAGGAAGGAGATGATCTCTTGTTGGGCTAGAATAGGAAAGTGCTTAATGGCCAGCAGGTTATTCCTAATAAAACGATTCCATTCCTATTTTTAAAATTAGGAAACTAAAACAATAAAAAGGAAATCAAATCAATTCGAATAAAGAGTTTTATATACTAAAATTATCGTAAAATAAAATGTAGATGATGAGCATTATTCCACTGCCAAAATAAAACTTAAAAAATGTTTTTCAGAAAATCCCAAAGGCTTTATTTCTTTTTGAAAATAATTTTAAATAAAAACTTTGGTTTTTTTTGGCTCAATATTTTCAAAATGCCCCGATTTTGGAGGGTCATTTTCTCCTTTCTTGCTTGAAAGAATTTATTTTTCGGGTATTTCTCGGGAAGAAAAATAGAGAAGCAAGTGCAAATATTTGAAAGAATTAAATTGCAAAACTCCGCTCAAATTCTTTATAGTTGAAGAAGTCATGTCATCTTCTCTCATAGATTTTAATAGGATGAATTTGAATTTTCCGGAGAAGGGAAAGCTTTTATTCCTCTCAAAAAGTTTTTGAAAAGGTTCAAATTTCACTCAAGTTTAATTCACTCAAGCAAACAAACAAACAAACAATTCAATTAATTATATTAACATTCCAAAATTTGGGATGTTAAGCTTCTCCATAGATAGATCTTGGTGACACGAGGAAAATTTTGAATTGCTACGCTTCCTCAACAACCACGCTGCCGAGAGCACCAAGGCGGTGACACGGCGAGGTTCAGGAAGGGGATTGCGGAGCCGAGGAAGACACTGCAGGGGATGCCCATGCGAGAGGAGTACGAGGGTTCAAGTTCAGGAGGCTGCCGCCAATAACAGGGGTGTGGGTGAGTAGAGGATACCTTGGGCCAGCGTGGGAGTAGTAGGGGCGTGAGGCTCCAAGCATCATAGCCGGCCACGAGGCAGGAGCACGCCAAGACCGGGCGCCTTGGGCGGCCGGAGCAAGAGGACCAGAGGTTGAAGAAGCACTATGGCCATTGGATGGACATCGACGTCACCGGAGCTAGAATCGTTATATTGACTAAGCTGACAAAGCCCCGCCCTCGCCAACTTAGTAGGCCCATTGTCAGCCACCCACTATGGTGGGTCCCAGATAGCAGTGGTGTATTCATTTTTGGTGCGTAATAAGGAGGCACTTCCTTGCGCGAAGATATAGCCGGGTCCACCTTCAACGGGGAATGTTTTTTCACAAATACAAGCCCTTCCCACGACAAGGCACGTGACAAGGCGTGAATAAGGAGGAACTTTCTCATGCAACCATGGACCTATGGGTCCGGGCTGTCAGTTTCTCCATGCTACCCCTCTTCCGATGACTCTCAGATGTTGACCACGCCATGCCGAAGACCAGAGGTGGCGGATTTATCGCAGGCCTCTGATCGAACGCACTGGAGATGGAAGACGCGACAAAGGAGTCGCAGACGGAGAGGAGGGAAACTTGACTGTTCAAAAGTGGGCCTACACTCGGCAGAGAATAACAGAGGTGCGGAGGGAGGGATGGCATGGCTTGCGGGTAGCCACGAGGAGCGCAAAACAACGCCATGTACGCCAAGGCGAGCGAGCGGTTCCGCAGCGCTGGGGAAGAAGACGAGATTGAAGAAGAATGTCACGTTGATAAATCCAACGCTTTCTTAGGTTTCACCCATCGCCCACATGTCGCACCCATTTTTTTTTTAGTCCATTTGGTGGGCTGGGTGAAACAATGATGTAGCATCTATGCAGCCCATTTAAATCCCATTTGCATTTTTTCGAAACCGCACTTTTGGCGGGTGAAAATATCATGTTGGGCTAGACGGAGAAATGTTATAAAACATAAACACATGATTGCACGTCAAGAAAATCTTGCAAGCTTATGTACGCAATCACTAGGAGTTAACTTGGCAAGTTATATATAAACAATTATTATTATTTTGTAAGAACTTTCAACTTATGAAATAAAATATCATTTTAATTTGATGAGTTAATAGTATGTGGGGTATTATTATTTTTAGGCTAGATGACAGCTTGAGTTGGTTCTAGGGAAAGTATCGAGAAAACTCAGTTTACATAAAAAGAAAGTGGAGAAAATTCAGAGACCTGTGGGTCCACCCGAGGAGAGGAATATGTTGGGAGGAAGGAGATTCAAAGCACGCAGCCGAAAGAACTAGTTTTTTACGACAAGTGAACTAGTTTACATAAAGCAAACAGCCACTAAAAAAGCAATCAGGTTAATGGTTTCTAAAAGAAATATTTCGGACAAAACAGATAATTATGACACATAGGCTAATGCATGAAACACTCGATGATAAAGGTGCTTATAAATAGATAAAGTACAACATCTAGACCATCCTCGCAGGCTTGATCATGACATCGCGTCCGTCCGTACTCGCGTTACGGAAGCGAACGCCTCATGTCCAAGATCTGCCTGTACATGTCGAGATGCATGCGCCCTGGCCGCAGAGGTTATGTAGGCTAGATTCGAGGTACCTCCCACGTGTTCAGGTCATCTTCTTTCATGTTGGCGATCAAGGGTCGATGATGGTCTCAGAGGTCAACCACGAGTCCTTCTCCCGCCCTGTCGATGATCTTGTATTGCTTCGGATGTCGATGCTTGTTGCACAGATGGTCAATCATCGCGTTCTTCCTTCTCTCCCTAGCGAAGGTGCAATACCGCCGATGAAACGGCGAATGCTCCGTAACCTCGTGCAGCCATAGGACGAGGCGAGGCGAGCTTCACCGAGTCCGATCGCTGGTGTACATCACATTCAACTTGGTGCAGCCATAGGACTGAACGGCAACTCAAAGGGGAACTCTTCTCAAGTCCATATCCAGGCTCACCCCGGATCACCATTGAGTCTCTTCGAGTGAACGAAGTGGAGGCGGGGCAGAGCTCATTTTTAGCTCTTGGGGAACTGGATTCAACAAGAAGCTCGAGTGTGTACAAAGCGACAACAGCATTACCCCTCCTCGTCCTGCTGCACGCGCGAAGATGCACCTCGATTCAAACGCCCATTAAGAAACCTACTCGCCACACGCCGGTTCACGAAGGGTCTCAGATTGGTACGTAATAACAGGAGTTAGTGGTCACTTTACTTAAATTTAATTAGCTTTAATAGAAATTTATACTTAAACAAGCAATGCATTCGCTGTTCTATCGCTCACAGATCAACATGCACAACAATTAGAATTATTATTCGTGACGCATTACCATCAACACATTTGTCGACTTTCACAAAGATAATACTACCATGTCGTGTTTCCCAACATTGCAAGACTTCGTAACCAACAAATAAGATCCAAATAATAAGTACAACAAAGATGCCTACACATCTCATTGATTCCCAACTTGCAAGATTCGAACCAACAAATAAGATCCAAATAATAAGTACTACAAAGATGCCTACACATCTCATTGATTCCACTTGCAAGATTCGTAACCAACAAATAAGATTCAAATAATAAGTACAACAAAGATGCCTACACATCTCACTGATTCCCAGCTTGCAAGATTCGTAACCAACCCATTAGAGCCTTTTGATAAGTGAATATTGGGATTAAATCCATCTTGGCTAGCCATGTCATACAATCAAGAACTTGCGTAATGCTCGACCGCCACAACATCTCAGAGTTGAGTATTCCTGCTTGCACAAGATGTTTGCACAAGACAAACAAGGAGACAGAGAGCATGATTTCACTTTAATAGCGGCCTCCTTGAACTCAACCTCCACTCTACTTGGATGAGGTCTGCCGGAGTTCCATGATTCAATTCATGCGCCTTTTTCTCATAGTTCACCTAAATGAAGCAAAGATTGCATCATTCAGCTAGCAAGAAGTACTTGCTCTTGTGAGCAGTGCGGTTCTTTAGTAGTTGCACTAAAATTGAGGAACATTAAGGTTGGCTGTCCGCTCATGGGTGCAACTATAATTTTCTTATCCTTTGTGCGTTCCACTAAAATAAAGTGCCATTGTGGTGACAAGGACGGCTCCATCTTGCAAAGGCTAATAAAATGTTGCACGAGATTACCAAGAGAACTTGACGGAGATTTTGAAACTCCAATCACCATTTTGTGCAGTTCCACCAAAATTGAGAGATGTTGCCCACGTGACATTTTAGTTGAACTGCACAAGACACTCATTCCAAAAAAGTGTTTTGTGCAGTTCACCAAAAGGTCACAATAGCAACAAGGTGAAATG
>JAHIAM010017989.1:0-16583 GCA_021605205.1 Aegilops longissima | reverse complement strand
TTGGGCTCAAATGAAGGATGTCATGCGAGCACGCTTTGTACCAACATACTACAATCGCGATTTTTCAAGAAACTCCAACTACTCAAGCAAGGAACAAAGAGCGTTGAAGAATACTACAAGGAAATGGAGATAGCCATGATTCGAGCCAATGTCAAAGAAGATGATGAGCAAACTATGGCACGCTTCTTGAATGGACTCAATCATCCCATTAAGAAGATCGCGACTTCCAACCATATTCATCCCTCATTGAGCTCGTGCATCAAGCTACAAAGGCGAACGCCAAGTGCAAGATGACTTCAAGCACGCCAAGTATTCATCCAAGACCCACGGTCCATCCAACAACCAAGCTTCAACGACTCTCCAACTTCCACATCGACCAAGCCTTATTCATGAAACGACGACAAGTCAAGTTACAAGAAAACTTCGACAAGTTCAAGTCGCCCTCCTCCTTCTACAAACAACCCAAGCCGCGTGGCTTCATCCTCTACTCCGACCGATGAGACCATTAAGACAAGCTCCTTAGTGTTTCACTATGCGCGGCCGAGTCCACAAGTCATAATGAATGCACCAACAAGCGCACCATGATCCTCAACGACGATGGCACATATGACTCCATGAGTGAAGAGGAAATGGAAGCTCTTGAGCAAGTGGCCATGCACCGCAAGTAAATGAAGATGAAGACGATCAAGTCTTTTGTGATGAGGATTCGAGCCCCGCCTCGCTTGTTTCCAAAGTCTTGACCCTTCAACATCAACAAGAAGAAGACCAACGATGCCACATCTTCCACACAAAAGCCGCATCAATGGACGGTCCATCAAGGTCATCATCGATGGAGGTAGGCACAACTTGGCAAGTGAAGAACTATGCTCCAAGCTACAATTGGTCAAGAGGAAGCACCCACACCTTACAAGGTTCAATGGCTAAGTGACTCCGACTATACGAGTCGAGCATACGGTCCAAGTCTCCTTCAAAATTGGTGCCACGAAGACACTTTGGAATGTGATGTGGTCCCAATGACCGCTTGCCACCTACTTCTTGGTCGACCATGGCAATTCAATCGTGGTGTCATCCACAATGGGCGCACTAATCACTATAGCTTCAAGATGAAGGGGAAAGAATATGTGCTACGACCTATGTCTCCTAGTCATGTGATAGCCGACAAACAAGCCACCCATCATAGAGAAAAGAGGAGAAAGTGATCCACCAACAAGTGAGTGAGAGCCACAAGCCAAATTTGAGCGACTCTTCGCCTCAGAGAGAAAAACCTCATTCTATTTGCCACCAAAAGTGAGATGAGAGAAGTGTGAGAACCCATCTACCGTGATGCACTTTGTCCTTGTGTGCAAGGATGGAGAACCAAAACTAACACCATTCAAGAGCTACCTTTGGTGTTTCAATCTCTTTGCAGAATTCCAAGATGTTTTTCCCGATGAGCTACCTCCGGTCTTCCCCTTCGAGGCATTGAGCATCGAATCGACCTCATCCCCGAGCGCTTCTACCAAACAAAGCTCCATACCGAAGTCAATCCTAAGAAACCAAGGAGATTCAACGGCAAGTACAACAACTCATCGACAACGGTCATGTACGTGAAAGCCTAAGCCCTTGTGCCATTCCTGTTATTCTTGTGCCTAAGCCCGATGGAAGTTTCCGCTTGTGTTCATTGTAGACCTATCAATGCTATTACTGCTCGATATAGGCATCCCATTCCTCGCTTAGATGACATGCTTGATGAACTTAGTGGAGCCAACTTTTTCTCAAAATTGATCTTAAAAGTGGCTATTATCAAACCGATACAAGAGGGTGATGAATGGAAACTGCTTTTAAAACCAAATTTGGTTTATATGAGTGGTTAGTGATGCCTATGGGTCTTTCGAAGCCCCCTGACTTTTGTGGCCTTATGCATCATGTGTCATTCCCTACATAGGAGTCTTTGTTGTGGTTTACTTTGACGATATTCTTGTGTTTAGCAAAACCATGAAAGAGCACATCAATCATGTAAAATCTGTGTTACAAACTCTTCGCAAGAAAGCCTTTATGCAAACTTGAAAAATGCACTTTTGAGTTGACAAAGTGGTTTTCTTGGGTTTTGTTGTTTCAAAGGATGTCCATGTTGATGAATCTAAAATTCAAGCAATTAAAACTTGGCCCCAACCCACCAATTTGCAACAAGTGCTAAGTTTTCTTGGTCTTATGGGTTTCTATCGTTGTTTTGTGAAAGATTTTAGCACAATTGTCGCTCCTTTGCATGCTTTGAGCAAGAAGAATACCCCTTTGTTTGGGGAACTTTGCAATCAGCCGCTTTTGATAAGCTCAAGACTTTGCTTACTCATGTCCGATTCTTGCTTTGCCTAATTTTGACAAAACTTTTGAGGTTCATTGTGATGAAAGCGGTAACCGAATTGGCGGAGTTTTGATGCAAGAAAACGAGCCATTGCTTATTTTAGTGAAAACTCTCCGTGCTCAACTTAATTATCCCATCTATGATAAAGAATTGTATGCTTTAGTGCGTGCTCCATGTTTGGGAACATTACCTTAGACCTCATGAGTTTGTCATCCATACCGATCATGAAACGCTTAATACCTCAAAGGTCAAACTAAATTGAACAAGCCATGCCAAATGGAGTGAATTCATTGAATCTTTTCCTTATGTGATCAAGTACATTAAGGGTAAAGAGAATGTAGCTGCCGACGCTTTCACGATATCCATGCTTGTCACCAACTTGAGTTGAATGTCATTGGTTTTGAGCATATAAAAGACTTGTATGAGCATGATCCATCTTTGCCAACTTATGCTAAGTGTTTGACGATACGCCTTGGGAACAATATTACATCAAGGATGGTTATCTTATGAGAGCTAACAAACTTTGCATTCTTGTAGTCTTCTTCGCTTGCTACTTTTGCAAGAGGCTCATGGAGGCGGACTCATGGGACACTTTGGACGCGACAAGACATTCGCCACGCCTCCAACAACTACTTTTGGCCCAAGATGTTCATGACGCATAACGCTTCACCAACCGATGCTATACATGTCGCAAAGCTAAGTCTAAAGCTCAATCTCATGGTCTTTACATGCCTCTTCCTATCCCATATCAACCATGGGAAGACATTAGTATGGATTTTGTACTTGGTTTGCCTAGGACTCAAAATGGCAAGGATTCCGTTTGTTGTTGTGGATAGATTTTCTAAGATGGCACATTTCATACCTTGCAACAAGATAGACGATGCTTCACATGTTGCAAATCTTTGTAGGGAAATCTTGCGACTCCATGGCATACCAAAGACAATCATCTCCGTCGTGACGCCAAGTTCTTGAGTTACTTTTGAAGACCTTATGTGCAAAGCTCGAATCAAGCTCTTGTTCTCCTCGCATACCATCCTCAAACCGACGGCCAAACGGAGGTGACGAATCCGACACTATCCACTCTACTTCGTGTCTTGATCAAGAAGAACATCAAGGAATGGGAAGCATGTCTACCCATCGCCGAAAGTACGCCACAATCGCAAGACATTCTACTACCGGCAAGTCCCCTTCGAGGTCGCTTCACGGTTTCAACCTTGTCCCCATTGGACATTCTACCACTCCTCTCCAAGAGCGCACCAACATGGATGCAAGTGAACGAGCAAACTACATCAAGAAGATGCACGAACATACAAGGCACAATTGAGCGCCAAGTACAACGCAGCAAACAAGCTCAATGCCAACAAACAACCCATCGCCTTCAACATTGGTGATCTAGTGGCTACACCTTCGCAAGGACCGCCTCAAAGAACGCAAGTCCAAACTTCCCTCGAGCCGACGGACCTTTCAAGGTGCTAGCACGCCACAACGACAACGCTTACAAGATCGACATACCCCGCGACAAGTCAACGCCGCACATCTTCAACATCAAGGACCTTGCACCTTTCCATGGGATGAAACTTTTGATCCGAGGTCGGATCTCTCCTAAGGGGAGATGATACGGAGCATCCCCACTCATCCCCACTGGACATGCCCTACATCTCCTCAACACCACCGGACCCATGACAAGAGCCCGAGCCAAGGCTATTGAAGATAAGGTGAACTCGCCCTCTCCGAACTTCTTATTTCTACCCATGAGACATGGCTACTACCTCATTCCAAACTCTATGTGTAATCGACATGGAGGCGAACCCAGGATCTACTACTTGCAAGAGCCAAGATGGCAGGACCCCAAGTATGTCAAGAGGAAGAAGGAGGCAGCTGAAGCTACAGGATATGATAGAGGCAAAGGTGTCCCGATGTTTCAAGGAGATGGTGGCTATCGCTTCGTGGGAGTCGACCTTTGACGATCCGACCACTTAACGCGGCGAGACGCCGCTTTTAGCAATCGCTAAACCAACTTCCGAGGGTTATTGACCACGCCGGAGCACGATCAACTCCCGACCACGAGGTCCTGCTTCCCTGCGAGCAAACGAAGAACAAGCAAGAACCTGAGATTGCAATCTGGATATTGCGAATATAAGATGGAAGCTTATTGATCAAGGTGGGGTTCGTGACGCCTTTGTCCGTCGTTGAACACAAACGGCACGCGGGTTGCAGCTATGCGCTAACTTTAATCTAAACAAAACCCAAGGTCTAAACGGGGCCCTAAGGGCTGTATATATGGAGGAAGAGGGGAATTTCGTGGTCTTGGTGGAGGGGTCCAAATCAACCCTAACTCTTGTTTCCCCACACATACGGACTCTAAAACAGCCTATACTTAAGTATTTCGAAATTACATGGGCCTGGCCCAATAATAAGGTGACGTGAAAGACCTAGAATAGCCTATGGACTAATATTATGAAGTGGCATCTTGTATATTTCGTCCAAGGCCTCACGACTCATTAGGGTGGCTTCAAAGTCCTGAATCATCACTTGTAACTCCGTTTGTTCCCTTATGCATGCCAACATCTCCATGCTTGAACTTGCTCCAAGGTTCATCTTTCTTGTCCATGGTAGGCCCTTCATTTGTAAGCAAAACAAATGTATCCAATTTAGGCAGCATCATATTCTCATGAACATTAGAATCGTACTAAGAAACGGAAGTACTGATAATTCAATTGGCGCATGAGCTCGAGTAATTGGTCCAGATGTATAGCAGCGGGGCTGTGGGTGTAATAATGGTATTGATGTCCTCATCATCCTCCCTTCTTGAAATGAAGTCGCCCTCGACGGAAGCTCATCTTCTCACCCAAATAAGGCTTCAAATCTGCAATATTAAAAGTGGACTAACCCAAAATCTGGCAGCAACTCAAGTTTATATGCATTATCATTTATTTTCTCTAACACCTTAAATGGACCATCAAGACGTGGCATTAGCTTTGATTTGCTAAATTAGGAAACCTATCTCACGCAAATGTAACCAAACAAGATCTCCAGCAAAGACAACATGTTTTCTACCTTATCTCCAAAGAAGTTTATATTTAGCATTCATACGCCAATGTTTTCCTTAGTTAACTCATGCATTTTAAAATCAATTCAGCACGCTCTTTAGCATCAAAATTAACCTTCTCCAAGATGGAAGAGGCAACAAATCAATAGGTGCACGAGGAAGGAAGCCATACACAATTTCAAAAGGGCACATCTTAGTAGTAGAATGCAATGAACGATTATAAGCAAATTCAATATGAGGCAAGCATTCTTCCCACATTTTCTTATTATTCTTCAAAACAGCCCTAAGCATAGTAGACAATGTTCTATTGACTACTTCAGTTTGTCCATCGCTTGGGGGTGACAAGTAGTACTAAATAGCAGTTTAGTCCCCAACTTAGCCCATAAACATCTCCAAAAGTGGCTAAGAAATTTAGTATCACGATCTGAAACAATAGTATTTGGCACACCATGCAAGTTTAATAATTTCAATGAAAGAACAAATCAGCAACATTAATAAAGATCATCGCTTTTATGACATGGTATAAAGTGTGCCATTTTCAGAATCTATCCACGACAACAAATATGTTATCCTCCCTTCTTTGTTCGAGGTAAACCAAAACAAAGTCCATAGAGATATCCTCCCAAGGAACACTAGGCACAGTGCAAAGGCATATATAAACCATGAGGATTGAGTCGTGACTTAGCTTTTTGACATGTAGTGCAGCGAGCTACAAAACGCCAACATCCCGCCTCATCTTTTGGCCAAAAGAAATGTGTAGCAAGTATATCCTCCGCCTTCTTCACGCCAAAGTGTCCCATTAATCCTCCTCCATGCGCCTCTCGCAACAACAAAGGCTTAACAGAGCTAGCAGGAATGCATAGCTTGTTAGCACGGAACACAAAACTATCATTAATAACGAACTTGTTCCATGTTCTTCCTCTTTACAATTCTGCATTACATCTTTAAAATCAGCATCATGCACATATTGATCTTTGATGGTCTCCAAACCAAATATTTTGAAGTCAAGTTGTGAAAGCATAGTATATCGACGAGACAAAGCATCAAGAATAACATTTTCTTTACCCTTCTTGTGTTTAATGACATAAGGGAAAGTCTCAATGAATTCAACCCATTTAGCATGTCTATTTATTCAGTTTAGCTTGACTTTTAATATGTTTCAAAGATTCATGATCGAATGTATAACAAATTCTTTGGGCCATAAATAATGTTGCCATGTCTCTAAAGTCCTAACAAGAGCATATAATTTTTGTCATAAGTAGAATAGTTCAGACTAGGCCCACTCAATTTTTCGTAAAAGTATGCAACAGGTTTGCTTATCTTGTAATAACACACCTCCTAATCCAATTCCACTAGCATCACATTCAAGCTCAAAAGTCTTATTAAAGTCGAAGTTGGAGTAAAGGAGCATGTGTCAACTTATCTTTCAATACCGTGAAGGCTTCTTCCTTCGTGCGGTACCCCAAACAAAAGGCACATCCTTCTTTGTAAGCTCATTGAGAGGTGCAGCAATGGTGCTAAAGTCTCTCACAAAACGCCTATAGAAACCAGCGAGTCCAAGAAAACTCCTCACTTGTGTGACCGCTTTGGCCAGCGCCAACTCTCAATAGCTTCAATCTTGGCTTTATCAACTTCAATTCCCTGTGGAGTAACAACATAGCTAAGAAAAGATACTCGGTCGGTGCAAAAGGTGCACTTCCTAAGGTTACCAAACAAACGCATCACGAGAGCATTAAAACAGCACGAATGTTCCAAATGTTCTTCCAAAGATTTGCTATAAATCAGATATCATCAAAGTAAACTACCACAAATCGTCCAATGAAAGCACGTGAAACTTCGCTCATTAATCTCATGAAAGTACTAGGTGCATTAGTTAACCCAAAAGGCATGACTAACCACTCATATAATCCAAACTTAGTTTTAAATGCTGTTTTCCATTCATCTCCCAATTTCATACGAATTTGATGGTATCCACTACGAAATCAACTTTGGAGAATATTGTAGAGCCACTAATTCATCAAGCATATCATCTAGCCTAGAATAGGATGACGATAACTAATAGTAATATTATTAATGCCTCTACAATCAACACACATACGACGCATTCATCCTTTTTAGGCACTAGTATAATAGGAATAGCACAAGGACTAAGAGATTCGCAGATATAACCTTTTGTCGAAAGCGCCTCGTGTACTTGACGATAATCTCCTTCGCCTCCTCTGGATTGGTACTATGGTGCACGGTTAGTAGATGCACACGGAATTAAGTCAATTTGATGCTCAATCCTCAATAGGTGGTAATCCCGTGGCACGCCTTGTGGGAAGACGCCAGCGAACTCCCTGCAAAATGTTAGTGACAAGAGGGGCAAAGAGGAAGGCACGCCCTCGAATGAAAATAATGCCTCTTTGCACACAAAAGCATAGCAAACAGATTTGCTAGAATCTAGCTCATCAATATCAGATTTGGTGGCAAATAAACATGCACTTTTCAGCTTTAATTTCGAAGCAACATTAGATGGTTTATTATTAGGCTTCATTTGTTGCTCAAATTCTTTGCCACAATCTGATTTTCACTCTTATTTTCTCCTGTTTTGCTTTATTAGCTCTATTAATATCATCTTTCAAAATGGAATCAGAGTCATAGGAAGCAAAGTAATATTTTATCCTTGTGAACAAGAGTATATCGATTGTTTCTACCATGGTGTATGTAATTTTATCAAATTGCCATGGTCTACCAAGTAATAAGGAACATGCTTGCATAGGTACCACATCACAATCAACATAATCAGATATGTAGAGATACTAAAATGCACACTAACAGACGTGTTACCTTAACCTTGCCGCTGTTGTTGAACCATTGGATGTAGTAAGGATGTGGATGTGGTCTTGTGGTGAGAGAAAGCTTCCACCATATCCATGCTAGCCAAGTTGTTGCAGCTCCCTCCATCTATGATGACGCCAATAGAACGCTCCTTCACAACTCCCTTTGTATGGAACAAGTTATGCCTCTGATTTTGCTCAGCTTGTGTAACCTGCACACTCAAAACACGTTGAGCAACTAAACATTCATACCTGCCAAAGATCTTCAGAGCCATGTATTGCGCCTCAAGATCGTAATCATCTCCACCGTGTTCTTCATGTGTAATAAGAGCCAAAGTCTCTTCATCATAGTCACTAGCATCATACCCACCATCCTCAAGAGCAATCATCACACGCTGAGATTGGCATTCTCTCAAGAAATGTCCTCTTCCTTACAACGACATTTACAAATAATATCACTTGTGTGCCCTGTTGACGCCATGGAAGAAGAAGAGCTCTGTAGGCCCAAGCAGTGTGCTCTTGGCGATAGTGGTGGTTGTGCTGCGCTTGTATCACGTTTGAGGTGGCAGCCGACTGAGGTGCCGTAGTAGAACGTGGAAGTAGATGATGCACGTGGTGTCCATGAGGAAGGTCGACCTGAGAAAGTTAGTTCACGCCAACGCCTGCCGATCCTGACTTCACGCTCAGCTTTACAAGCAAGATGGAATAATCGAGGATATTATTATAATCCTTATAGTCTAGAATGGTCTGAATCTCTATTTAATCCACCTAAAACGTGCAAGCATAGCTTCATTCTCCTCAACAATACCACATCTAATCAAGCCAGTTTGTAATTCCTTCGATAATATTCTTCACCGAATTTTTCCTTGTCTTAAGCGCTGCAATTTTTGGAAGTAATTCACGCACGATAATATGGTGGAACCCAACGAGCACGCATAGCAGTTTTCAAAGCAGCCCAAGTAGCTGGAACAGGATATAATCTACAATGTTCAGACCACCAAACACATGCAAAGTTAGTGAAAGCACAAACAGCAGCAGAACACGCCTCTCCTCGTGGATATTGTAAACATGTAAATCGTTGTTCGCTTTCTAACTCCCAAGTAAGATATATATCAGAACATATCTACCCTCAAATGGTGGAATATTCAATTTCAGTTTAGGAGATGGTCATGATCTCGCATCAAGGGGAGCCCTAACATTGCCATTATTTGCATGTGGACGCACCTGGTGGTTGTGGTGCCGTGGTTGCACGAGTTCGATGTTGATCAACCTCATCCTCGTAAGCTCTTACATAATCATCCTCCCCGCCGCAGCAGCAGGAGCCACGTATATCAACAGCAGCACCAAAGAGCTTGGCTGTGCCAAGAGGGACACGGAAGCTCAAGGAGGGCTGTTTCACATGTGGAGGTAGTCCGTGTTGTTGTAGTAGAGGTGCTAGGTGCAGCCGGTGGTGGTGGTAGACGCATGAGCAATTCATTAAACTTGATATCGAGCTTGCTTCAACGCCTTCTCAATGCCATCTATCTTCTCCATGGCCTCTTCAAATCTATTTAGCACATCGTCCACCTGCCCACTCATCATTTGTTGAAACTTATCATGTAGCGCTTTGTTTGTCATGTTCTCTACAAGTCTCTCACGGCTTGGATCCTGCCATGGTTAGCAGAATAGAAACACACAAGAATATGATTCACAGACTACTAGGAAGTGGTGGTGGTGGTGTGGTGACAATCACAACCGCAGCAAATCTCAAATTTTACCAGTTCTTACCCAGCAGCAGTGGTGATCGCAACCGATGTAGTCAAAACTCAAAGCTTGATAGAGCGACACAGGAGAGTCAAACGCACGATGTAGATGTATGTGGAGCTGGGAAGGCTTATAATATGGTAGCAAAAAGGTTAGCAATAATCAATTCAGAGATGCAAAGTTGAATAAACGCCAACGACGGCAGATCGTGCTGGTCCTAGGCTAGACCGTGCTAGAGACGCGAGCCTAGAACACTAACAAAATCACGGGCACAAGACGTAAACAAGGGAAAAGCACACTCGAATTTTTTTTTTTCGCTTTTTTTTTTGCCTTTTTTTTTGCGCTTTTTTTTTTTTTTTTTTTGCTAAAAACACTATAATGGCGAGTGTCTCAAAACTCTTCCGAGGTCAAACCGACAGATGGGCACGTAAATTTTTCACCAAATTTTTTTTTTTTTCAACGCCTGACCCAAAATCGAAACGGGTCAAAAAAATTTCTATAACGGCATCGCCTCAATACACTTAGAAACACCTAAAAACAGGATAGCCGTAAAATTTTCACAAGTGCATTTTCGAAATTTTTTTTTTTCCAAACCCACTCCGCAAGGAAACACTAATCGAAACTAGATGGATCTCAAAACAACCCTAATATGCAAGGAACTCGGATTGGTGGTGGATATATGGTGGTGGATATATGGGAGCTGTGGTATATGGATATGGATTCTGAGCGTATGGATAAGCAATGGTGGAAGATGGCAAGGATATGATGATGGTGCGGCAGCTGCTGACAACTTATGAACAGAACTCAAACTCTAAAAGACTAGACTTAAAACCAGAACTTGACACGACGATGCAACCGCAAATTCAACAAAGCAAACCCTAAAAGATTATGCAAAGGCTCGATTGGTTCGGATATGATGAACTAACCCTAATTTTTTTGGTGGCTTTTTCGTGGACTATAGGTATGAATAACTGCACGATCTAAACCACGGAAAACTGTAAAATCTCACCGAGCAACCTGAAAATCTGATACCACTTGATAAAGGCAAAGGTGTCCCGGCGTTTCATGAGATGGTGGCTATCGTTCGTGGAGTCGATTTTGACGATCCGATCACTTAACGCAGTAAGACGCCGCTACTTAGCAATCGCTAAACCAACTTCCGAGGGTTATTGATCACGCCGGAGCACGCATCAACTCGACTACGAGGGCCTGCTTTCATGAAAGCAAACGAAGAACAAGCAAGAAACTGAGATTGCAATCCGGATATTGCTAATATAAGATGAAAGCTTTATTGATCGTGGGGTTCTGTGACGCCTTGTCTGGTCGCTGAACACAAACGGCACGCCGGTTGCAGCTTATGGCGAATTTTAATCTAAAACAAAACCCAAGGTCTAAACGGTGCCCTAAGGGCTGTATATATGGAGGAAGAGGGGGAATTTCGTGGCCCTTGGTGGAGGGTCCGAAATCAACCCTAACTCTTGTTTCCCACACATACCGACTCTAAAAACAGCCTATACTTTAACTATTTCGAAATTATATGGGCCTGGCTCAATAATACAGGTGACGCAGCACCTAGAATAGCCTATGGACCAATATTATGAAGTGGCATCTTGTATATTTCGTCCAAGGCCCCATGCACTCATTAGGGTGGCTTCAAAGTCCTGAATCATCACTGTAACTCCGTTTGTTCTCCTTGCGCATGCCAACATCTCCATGCTTGAACTTGCTCCAAGGTTCCCTTCCTTGTCCATGGTAGGCCCTTCATTTGTAAGCAAAACAAATGTATCCAATTTAGGCAGCATCATATTCTCATGAACATTGGAATCGTTACCAAGAAACCAAAGTACCTGATAATTCAAATTGGCTAAGTATGCGAGTCTAGTAATTGGTCCAAGATGTATAGCAGCAGGGGCTGTGGGTGTAACAATGGTATTGATGTCCTCATCATCAATCCACGCCAAGGACGCCATCATCAACTTCGCCAACAACAACATAATGAAGAGCAACGCCACGGCAAGCTAAAATTCACCATGCCCAAGTTCAACGGAAGCAATGACCCCGAAGACTACCTCTCATGGGCATTGAAGGTTGACAAAATCTTCGGTTGCACAATCACGGCTGAAGTTGTAAGAAAATCGCTATGGCATCACTTGAGTTCCAAGACTATGTGCTCATATGGTGGGAACAAATCATTGAGCTAACGCATGAAGCAAGATGATGAGGACATCAATACCATTGTTACACCCACAGCCCCATTCTACTGCATATACTCGGACCATTTATTGATCACAAGATGCCAATTAAATTATCGTGTACTTTCGCTTTCTGGTAATGATTCTAATGTTCATGAGAATATGATGCTGCTCTAAATTGATACATTTGTTTTGCTTACAAATGAAGGCCCTAGCTTGGAGAAGGATGGACATTGAGCAAGAACAAGCATGGAGATAATGCCATGCTAAGGGGAACAAGAACGGAGTTACAAGTGATGATTTCAGGACTTTGAAGCCACCATAATGGGTGCATGAAGCCTTGGACGAAATATACAAGATGCTACTTCATAAATGTCGCCCTGAGTCTATTCTAGGTGCTCATAACACCTTATTAGTGGGCCAGGCCCATGTAATTTCGGAAATACTTAAGAGTATAGGCTGTTTTTAGAGTCCGTATGTGTGGGAAACAAGAGTTAGGGTTGATTTCGGACCTCCACCAAGGGCCACGAAATTCCCTCTCCCTCCATATATACAGCCCTTAGGGCACCGCTTAGACCTTGGGTTTTGTTTAGATTAAAAGTTCGCCATAGCTGCAACTTCTGCTGCATTTTGCTTGTGTTCAACGACTGCACAGAAGGCGCCAATAACCCCACCTTGATCAATAAAGCTTTCATCTTATATTCGCAATATCCAGATTGCAATCTCAGTTTTTGCTTGTTCTTCGCTTGCTCAAGAGGAAACAGACCGTGGTCAATGTTGATCGCTGTCTTCCAAGCGTGGTCAATAACCTCTCGAGTTGGTTTAGCGATTACTAAGGACGCCTCGCATCGCTCAGAGCTCGGATCATCAAAGTCGATTTCCTCCAAAGCGAAAACCAACATCTCATCGAAAAGACGGGGACACCTTTGCCTCTATCAAGTGGTATCAGATTTTCAGGTTGTCATGAGATTTTACGTTTTCAGAGATTAGATCGAGTCTGTTTCTTCATACCTAAAGTCCACGTAAAAGCCACAAAAAAATTAGGTTAGTTCATCATATCCAACCAATCTGAGCCTTTGCATAATCTTTTTAGGTTTTTGCTTTGTTGAATTCAAAGTTGCATCGTCTGTCAAGTTGCTGGTCTTAGAGTCTAGTCTTTAGAGTTTCGAGTTCGGTCATAAGTTGTCACGCCATGGCCAAGACCATCATCATCGCTTTGCCATCTACCACCATGATGATGAGGACATCAATACCATTGTTACACCCACAGCCCCTATCCATATATATCGGACCAATTACTAGAGCTCGCGACGCCAATTAAATTATCGTACTTTCGCTTGGTAATGATTCTAATGTTCATGAGAATATGATGTTGCCTAAATTGGATACATTTGTTTTGCTTACAAATGAAGGCCCTAGCTTGGAGAAGGATGGACATTGAGCAAGAACAAGCATGGAGATAATGCCATGCGCAAGGGGAACAAGAACGGAGTTACAAGTGATGATTTCAGACTTTGAAGCCACCATAATGGGTGCATGAAGCCTTGGACGAAATATACAAGATGCTACTTCATAAATGTCGCCCCGAGTCTATTCTAGGTGCTCGCACCTTATTAGTGGGCCAGCCCATGTAATTTCGAAATACTTAAGTATAGGCTGTTTTTAGAGTCCTCAGATGTGGGGAAATGAAGAGTTAGGTTGATTTCTGACCCTCCACCAAGGGCCACGAAATTCTCTTCCTCCATATATATGCCCTTAGGGCACCGCTTAGACCTTGGGTTTTGTTTAGATTAAAGTTCGCTATAGCTGCAACTTCGCATTTCGCTTGTGTTCAACGCACTGCATAAAGGCGCCATTGAACCCCCACCTTGATCAATAAAGCTTTCATCTTATATTCGCAATATCCAGATTGCAATCTCAGTTTCTTGCTTGTTCTTCGCTTGCTCGCAGGAAATGACCTCGTGGTCAGGTTGATCGTGGTTCTCGGCGTGGTCAATAACCTCTCGAAGTTGGTTTAGCGATGACTAAGGCGCCGACGTTCCTCAAGACGTCGTAGTCTGATCGCCAAAGTCGACTTCCTCCAAAGCTTAAAACTAACATCTCATCAAAAGACGGACACCTTTGCCTCTATCAAGTGGTATCAGATTTTCGTGTTGTTCGGTGAGATTTTACAGTTTTTCAGAGATTAGATCGAGTCTGTTCTTCATACCTAAAGTCCACGAAAAAAAGCCACAAAAAAAAATTAACATTGCAGATTTGAAGCCTTATTTGGGTGAGGAATATGAGCTTCCGTCGAGGACTGCACTTCATTTCAAGAAGGGAGGATGATGAGGACATCAATACCATTGTTACAATCGACAGCCCTCACCGCTACATATTCTGGACCAATTACTAGAGCTCGCAAGCACGCCAATTAAATTATCGTGTACTTTGCTTTCTTGGTAATGATTCTAATGTTCATGAGAATATGATGTTGCCTAAATTGGATACATTTGTTTTACTTACAAATGAAGGCCCTAGCTTGGAGAAGGATGGACATTGAGCAAGAACAAGCATGGAGATAATGCCATGCTAAGGGGAACAAGAACGGAGTTACAAGTGATGATTTCAGTGACTTTGAAGCCACCATAATGGGTGCATGAAGCCTTGGACGAAATATACAAGATGCTACTTCATAAATGTTGTCCCGAGTCTATTCTAGGTGCTGGGCACATCTTATTAGTGGGCCAGGCCCATGTAATTTCGAAATACTTAAGTATAGGCTGTTTTAGAGTCCAGATGTGGGGGAAACAAGAGTTAGGGTTGATTTCGGACCCTCCACCAAGGGCAACGAAATTCCCCCTCTTCCTCCATATATACAGCCCTTAGGGCACCGCTTAGACCTTGGGTTTTGTTTAGATTAAAAGTTCGCTATAGCTGCAACTTCGCTGACTTCTGCTTGTGTTCAATCGACCGCACAAAGGCGCCATGTAACCCCACCTTGATCAATAAAGCTTTCATCTTATATTCAATATCCAGATTGCAATCTCAGTTTCTTGCTTGTTCTTCGCTTGCTCACAGGAAACAGACACTCGTGGTCAGGTTGATCGTTCGGCGGCGGTCAATAACTCCTCGAGTTGGTTTAGCGATTGCTAAGGCGCGACGTCCGCAAGACGTTTCGTAGTCGGATCACAAAAGCTCCACTTCCTCCAAAGCGAAAAACCAACATCTCATCGAAGACGGGACACTCTTGCCTCTATCACAAGAGGTGAACCTCCAATCACCACTTGGGCTCAAATGAAGGATGTCATGCGAGCACGCTTTGTGCCAACCTACTACAACCATTTAATTCTTCAAGAAACTCCAACTACTCAAGCAAGGAACAAAGAGTGTTGAAGAATATTACAAGGAAATGGAGATAGCCATGATTCGAGCCAATGTCAAAGAAGATGATGAGCAAACTATGGCACGCTTTCTTTGAATGGACTCAATCATCCCATCAAAAGATCACGACTTCCAACCATACTCAACCATCATTGAGCTCGTGCATCAAGCTACAAAGGCGGAACGCCAATGCAAGATGACTTCAAGCACGCCAAGTATCATCCAAGACCCACGGCTTCTCCAAAAACCAAGCTTCAACGACTCCTCCAACATCTACATCAACAAACCTCTCTATAACCAACGATTTACAAGTCGAAAGTTACAAGAGAAAGTCGACAAGTTCAAGTCGTCTCTCTCCTACTACAAGCAACTTCAAGTCACAGTGCTTCATCATTCATCTCGAACCGATGAGACCATCAAAACAAGCTCATTCTGGTGTTTTACTTATGTGGCCGAGGCCACAAGTCCTAATTAATGCACCAACAAGAGCTCCATGATCCTCAACGACGACGGCACCTATGACTCCATGAGTGAAGGGGAGATGGAAGCTCTTGAGCAAGTGGCCATGCACCGGGCGGAAAGTGAACGAAGATGAAGATGATCAAGTCTTTTGTGATGAGGATTCGAGCCCCGCCTCATTGTCTCCAAGGTCTTGACTCTTCAACATCAACAAGAAGAAGACCAACGATGCCACATCTTCCACACAAAAGCCTGCATCAATGGACGGTCCATCAAGGTCATCATCGATGGAGGTAGTTGCCACAACTTGGCAAGTGAATAACTATGCTCCAAGCTCCAATTGTGTAAAGAAGAAGCACCAGCACCCTTACAAGGTTCGATGGCTAAGTGACTCCTAAGCACTATACGAAGTTGAGCATACTGTCCTAGTCTCTTTCAAAATTGGTGCATACGAAGACACTTTTGAGTGTGATGTGGTCCCAATGACCGCTTGTCATACCTACTTGGTCGACCATGGCAATTGACCGTGGTGTCACACAATGGGCGTATCAATCAATATAGCTTCAAGATGAAAGGGAAAGAATATGTGCTACGTCACCTATGTCTCCTAGTCAAGG
>JAHIAM010017987.1:0-13901 GCA_021605205.1 Aegilops longissima | reverse complement strand
CCTCCCGACCCTTAATCCGAGCCCGGCCGCCGATCGAGGACGGATGGTTGGACACCGCCGGGCTGAAATCTTACGCGATTGAGCCGAACACCATCCTCGTCCCTTTGCAAAGCTCGACTTCTGTGTGCCGACTTCTTTCCTGGACCAACTCCTCCATACCGCCAATCGATCCGATCGACGCCGTATGGAGTTCACCGACATCTTTCAAAGACTCGCCTTTTCGCGATATCCTCAACTCATAAAGTCTCTCTTTGTCAGAGCCCTGGACGAACTATGGTCGAAGGTTGGGATTCGGACGACGAAGAAATTCAACGCCCACCCACCACCCACTTTGTAGCCACTGCCGATGATTTAACCGACATGCTCGACTTGACTCCAAAGACATCGACGAGATGGACGACGATGCCGAGACGATCAAGAGCCAGCACCACGGGCATCGGAAGGCCACCCATATGACATATACATGGTGGACATCCCAAAAGATGGGAATGGCGATGGAACGCGGAGGATGACCCTCAAGAAAACAACCTGCGACCGACATCGCGCCGCCTAAATCCCGCCACAAGAAAACGGCGATTCCGCACGGGAGACAATAACACCGACAAGGTTGGATGACCCCCTCCAGCAGACTCAGCAGAGGAGGAGAGCAAGTCCGCACGATAGTGCGGAAAGAGAGGTAGAGGACGATAATTATGCGCGCCTCCAAGACGGCAAGCCTCGACGACGCATTTAATGTGCCGAGGACCCGTCAACAAGAGCTGCTTTAAACGCAGGCTCATGGCCACGGCAAGCAGCCTCAAGAAAGCAGCAACAGCTTAGAGCTGACTCAAGACCTCGCTAGCGACGATGTAATCAAGTCCTGCAGCCAAGAGTATGAACTCAATGCCTCCAAAAGCTACCCCAAACGCAGGCTGTTGCCTCGATCGAGGAGGAAGCACCCACGCCACCAGCCAAGACGACATGGCAGACCAGCCACCTCGGGCACACGAGAGAAGCCTCTCGCCCTCCGCCAAGCCACGCCCGACGCCGCCAAAAAGTACCAAGGCAAGGAAAACGCTACCGATTAAGATATATTGAGGATAAGGCAAAGCATACAAGAAAGATCTACAGATCGTGGGCGCCCAACGACTGGATGATTACCGCCACGGATACAAGAAAGGCCGGCCGTAACAAGAGACAAAGCTCATATGAGCTACGCCGTGATATAGCCCAACCAGAGGCGCCAAGACACCCACTATGCTTCACAGATGAAGTAATGGATCATCAAACCCCGAGGGCTTCAAACCCTTAAACATCGAATCATACGATGGTACCACAGATCCTGCGGTCTGGATCAAGGACTATCTCTCCATATCCACATGGCCCGCGGTGATGATCTACACGCCATAAAATCTCCCACTCAAGCTTAAAGGACCAGCTCTAAGATTGGCTCAACAGCTTGCCACAGAGTCAATCGGTTGTTGGGAGGACTCGAAGCCGATTCCTTGATAACTTCCAGGCACATATGTGAGACCACCAGACGCCATGACCTTAGCCATAATTCAGCAGCCGAAGAATCGCCGATACCTGGACGCGTTCCTAACAAAGAAAAATCAGATCGCTGATCGCCTGATGCAGAGGCGCTTAGCAGCCTTCAAACACAACATCCGCGACGAGTGGCTAGCCCAAGCACCTAGGACAGAAAAAGCCAATCCATGGCAGCTCACCATTCACTCATGACCCGCTTATGCGGAGAGGACAGCTGGCTAGCTCAAGCAACAACTTGGCCAAACACCCGGTAGTTCGGATACAAGGACAGAATGGCAGGTCGGTCGCAACAAGCATAAACGCCACATTAACGGTGATAATGCAAGATACGACAAGAATGCCGGATTCAGAGGCTCTAAACCCCGCCAGCGAAGAAGCCATTCAAAGAAATACCTGTCCGGCCCAACTTGGACCAATACTGATCGCTTGGCATACATGGCACTTCGAAAACCAGCCAACCACACCAACAGGGATTGTTGGGTGTTCAAGCAAGGGCAAGCTAAGCACCAAAACAACGACAAGGGGCTATATAGCGATGACGAGGAAGAGCCCCGCCGAACAATAGAGGGCGATGGGCTTCTCACAAGTGCGGACGGTGAACATGATATGCGCAACCCACATACCCAAAAGGGAGCGGAAGCGGCGCTTAAGGGACGATATGGCGGAGCCAGCCTCAAGTTCAACCCATGGTTCCCGCCCGATCACCTTTGATCAAGGGACCACCCCACTAGCATCCGCCACGGTGGATTCGCCCATTGGTTCTTGACCCAATCATCGACGGATTTCACCTCACTAGAGTCCCGATGGACGGCGGAGAGCCGAACTGCTTTATCAGATACAAGGCGCAAAATGGGCATAGACCCTCAAGGATTAAACCCACAAAGACACCTTTAAAGCGCCATACCAGGTGTAGAGGCCAATTGTACAGGCTCGCTACACTCGGCGGTCTTCGATCCACGGATAACTTCCAAGCGAAGAGTTAATTTCGAATAGTCCTGCTCCAAGCGTACATACTGCTTCGACGAACCGTGACGGTAAAGTTCAATGCGGTGCCGCACTACGATACCTCAAGCTCAAGATGCAGGCCTCGAGGAGTAATCACGGCCAATGGAAACACCGAACGCCTCTCCGAACGGAGGAGCACACGCGCGGGCGGAGGTGCAAAGCACTCACAACAATTCTCGAGTCCGCTATTAAATGTCCGCCACCGCTGCGCCCGAGTAACCTACAACAAGACCGCTTAGCACGATCGAAGCACGATAGTAATCCGCCCCAACCTCACCGCAAACCGCGGCCAAGATTACGCGCATAACTACGCCCGAGATACCATGGGCCTAAGGGAGGGGCACGACCACGGACGCCCAAATGCGGCTCAACCGCACGGACTCCCAATTGTGTCATTCTTTCTTCTTTTTTCTTACTTTCAGACTCGCTTCAAGTCTTGTACGCTATTCGCCAATACACGATGCAAAGCAGGGAAGAGAAACTCGCCGAAAGTGTCCAGTGGTCTCTATTAAGCAATACCTGTTTACATACCACACCGCAAACTACCTCGAAGGGGGACATGTCAAAAGTCCCCATCTTGCTTATCGGACAATTTGTATCGCTCGCTTTTATTTGCGTTTTTTTTAATAACCAATATATAGCTCTTGCCTCTTATTGCATTCTTTTCCCATTATATATGTTCATTTATGACATTGCAAACTGCATAATTTGGTACCTAATACAATTGGGGCTTAAGTAACCCAAAATTATGGTGTGATAAGTCCAACACTTTCACAAGTGTGGCACCCAACTTATAGCATTATATGCATCGGTTCAATCATGTCTTGGGTCAATAGTTGGGTTTGCCCGCTCCCATGTTTTGGTACCTTACGTCTATATCGCTAAGGTAGCGGGAGAACCACGCGACAGCTCGTTGAGCTGGGTTGAGCACCTCTGGAGAAAGCTAAACTGAATGTCATGATAGGGCGAGAGCCGGTCGCTGTTCGAGAGGTTTTTTCGTCCCTAAAGACTTATGCCGCTTAGAGCGAGGGAGTCGGCATTGTCCGCCAAGGCATGGATAGCGCCTCAACTCTGGCCTTCCGAATACTAGGGCTTTAAATTTAAAATTATAGAATTCTATGGCTAAGTGAGAGTGTTCAAGCACTATAAGTCCGGTTGTTTTGTTGCTAAGCGTTGAGCGCCTCGATGGACCCAAGAATGGGAACAAGAGCGCCAAGTTTATCCCAACACCCCAAAGACTGTGGCATGGGGTGAAGCAACGACTTGCCATCTCTCAAATTTGATAAACGGCCGCATGTAAGGTAATATTTTAAATTAACAAGCGCTGCTTAGCGATATGAACAAGCTTTCAGCGCAGTAACAAATGCAAGTCTACTCAAATTTACATCTTTGGAGCATTCACCCGCTTATAAGACGGGCACCCTTCAGACGCCTCATAATACTTCTCGGCTTGGATGTTCTTGCCCGCGGCCTGTCCATCACCAAGTTCTCAGCCCAGCTTGCCCCAAAGGCACTTAGGCAAGGCTTACGGCACCTTCAATACGACGAGCGCCGATGACTTTGACCCATGGACAGATCCACCACCAGACTAGCCCGGTAGCTCCCTTGCATGGCCTCATTTGGCCACAAATGAGCTATAAGGCCCTTAATGGCCTGCTCGCACCTTGTGGAGCTCGACCAATGCTTCAGCTTGGTCGCCAAGGCACCGTGTTCGCCTCAGATACCGAGACCAAAACACCTTTCCGCCGAAGCCCCCTTCTTCGCTCGAGAAAGCGGCGATCGGAGACACTCCGGCAGATCTACAACGCCCCGAAAGCTCCGGATTCGGTAAGTACTAGATAATTGACTTTTACATTCTTGCTCGCATTAAGAATGCCTACCCACCGCGATCTTCTTTATTGCCTCAATCTCCTCGGGGCTTTTTGGGCCTCGCCTTAGCAGCTTTGCACTCTCAAGAGCCGAGGCAAGCTCGACTCGGTTCGATCACGCCCAAACCCTCGTGTTTTTCCACGAGAGCCCTGAGCTCTTGCCAGATTCCCGCCAGGCCTTTTGGGCCGGTTTTGGTCATGAACACCCCTTCTGTGGTTGCCACCTCGGCCGGCCCCGCATACCATGTTATTCCTGTTATCTTTGCAACCACATTTTTAAATTCCATAATGTATTATTTACCTTCCTTGTCCTCGAGCTGCTTTGGCTTGGCCGAGCTCGTTTCGGACCGCCGAGGCTCTTCAATGCATTGACCTCCGCATAAGGGCAGAGGTCACAGGCAGCCTGCATTCCCATATTGACATAATTATGTTAGACTCTCAGATATTTTAGATCCTCGTCCGCTTTTCTTTCTAACAACCAACTAAGCATCGGGGCTACCGCTTGCGGTAGTCTTTTACATATATTGAAAACTTACCTCAAAGCCCGGTAGAAGGCTGCACGCCTACCGCCCGCTTGAAGATCGAATCTTTCCGATCACCGACTCATAACAAAGGCGGTGTTCTTCCTGATGGAGGCGCTGCGCCCAAGAGCTATCCGGTTCCTCCGTTGAACGGAGGACACCGCTGCCTTACCTTCCTATTGGGGCTGCTTTGACTTCGAACCTGGAAGGTTCCAGATGGAGTCCGGACAAGGGTCGGGCTAAGCCTCGGGGTCTCGGCCTCAAGGCCGAGTCCGGAGGTTGCCTTGGCCCCCGCCACCTCCTTCTGACCAGGCCCTCATTGGGGCCCCACCTTAAGGCACAAGACGTGAGGTGAGGAGGTCGGAAGTGAAGTACTTCCACTTCCGACAATTCAGGGACCCGCCGACGGGCAAGCCTGCCTGGGCGGGCTGCATGAATGTTCGGCATTAGAGAACACTATGCAATGAAAAAAGCCATGGGTATCCGGACACTTACGATCTCGCCAGGCTTGGCCCTTGTTGGCCACTCCTCCTCGCGCTGTCGGGCCTTGGTGGAGAAGTCCCAGGAAGGGTCCTTCCTTCTGATTCTCCGCCTCCCCTTGGGGGCCTTCCTTTCTTCTCCTTCACCTGGGAGAGGCTTTTCTCCTACTCCTCTTCCTCAGAGGAGGATTCCCCAGGTTGTCGGCATGAGTCCGACAAGACTGGCGCCGGAGCTCCTTCGAGTTCCCGTGGCCTTTTTGGTTTTCTCCCAAGACCACGGAGGTGCCGGAGCCAGCAGCCCCGCCAATCGGGCGTCCCTTCCGGCAAAGGGGCCGGACAGAATCTATCCAGACGCCTTCAATCCTCAAAGGTTAGGAGTTTTAGATCCATAGAGTCAAACTATGAAAAAAGAGTCCCATAAAGGGTAAAATAACTTACTCGCTGGATTGACGCCACGAAATGAATCCCGATCGTAGCGGATGGGAGCCTCGCGCCTTGAACAAGACTCTTCCGCATCTTCGCACGTAGTGTCAAGAGCCTTTTCAGAGTTGGGTGCCGCCGGATCGAACTCCCACAATTTGAAGGCCCGTTGTTGGCATGGGAGAATCCCGGATGAGCATCACCGGATAACGCTGACAAGCTCCGAGATTCTTGTCCGCCAGGTTTCGGACGCAAGTTTGGAGTCCGGATAGCTCGTCCGAATCACCCCATGACAGGCCCGCCTCTTTCCATGATGTGAGCCTGGGAAGCCAGATAGGAATTGGGGCCCCCATTGAGAGTCGCTGCCGGTGATGTAGAACCACCCCGATTGCCACCCCTTTATGGTCCTCACAAAGGAGCCTCGAGCATAGGACTTTGGCCATCTTGCAACCATGGCACCTCCAAGACTCCTTCGTCGCCCACTACCTTCGGCTTGACATTGAAGATCTTCACATGTCAAGGGGCTGGATGCAGGAAGGTTTACACGCATTATAACGCCGAGATGTTGAGAATGAAGTTCGGGCCAGATCATGGAAACCAGGCCGAGTAGAACATGAGCCCCTGGACAAATGGGTGAAGTGGAAACCTAGTCCCTGGAGGAAGTGGTGAGGAACACCACCTCTCATGGGGCCTGGGTGGAATGAGCAGCCCGCGAGCCGGCGGGTCGCTGGACAAGTATCCGCCTTCCAGTTTTTTACTTGGCCCTCCGTGACGGAGGAGACCATCCACCTGCCTCCCGCTTCGGACATAGTTGGAGAAGGTTGAGGAGGGATGGGACTTGGGCCGAGCTCGAAAGGCGGAAATGGATGAGCAAAGGAGGAAGAAGGCGAGGTGAAAAGGTGGATCCTTATCCCTTATATGGACGGACGAGGTTATGCGCCCCCACCACCGATAAAACTCGCTATCTCCCAAGCACCGCAATCAATGGCGCGTTGTTACCCACGCCCGATTGATGAGAATCCTGAATAAGGGGCACGATCTATGCTTTGATAAGACATGCCAAGGAAACCGCCCTAAACGCTACCGAGGTGGGACAAAGAAAACGATTCAATAAAGGCCTGGCCGTGGTGTGATGTCGCTGAATACGCCCCAGATCTGGCAAAGAATTATCCTCTCACGGTGTATGTGGAACTTGTTTCGCAGCGACACTATCCTTGTGTTCAAAACCTTTATGAAGTATTCGAGGAGAACCCGCCTTTGCAATGCAAGACAAATATGCTGACTCGCCGTCATTGAAGCCTCGTCAGGCTATGGAGGGAGTCCTGACTAGGGGTGTCCGGATAGTCAACTATCATCTTTGGCCGACTCAACTATGAAGATACAAGATTGAAGACTTCATCCCGTGTCCGGATGGGACTTTCCTTGCGGAAGGCAAGCTTATACACGGATATGTAGATTTCTACCATTGTAACCGACTGTAACCCTAACCCTATTCGTGTTTATATAAACCGAAGGGTTTTAGTCCGGAGGACTAACAACAATCATACCATAGGCTAGCTTCTAGGGTTTAGCCTCTCTCGATCTCGTGGTAGATCTACCTTGTACTACCCATATCATCAATATTAATCAAGCAGGAGAAGGGTATTACTCCATCGAGGGGCCCAAACTGTAAAATATCGGTCCATTGTCTCCTTTACCATCCGCCGACGCATGCCGGGACCCCACCCGAGATCCGCCTTTTGAAACGACACGGACGGACTGATTAACCACACGCCCGAACCCAAGGGGTGGACAAAGGACCCCAGGAAGGGGACGACGCGGAGAAGGGAAGACGCGGAAAGGATGCCCACGGAGAGGAGCGAGGGTTCACCGTTCGACCGGTGGAGGCTGCATCCGGAGAATAACAGGGGTGGGTAGTAGAGGAATGGCCCGCCAGCGGGGAGTAGAGGGTGAGGTTCCGCGCATCACACCGGCCACGTGAGGGGGAGAACCGGCACGCCCGGGCCCGGGTTTGGGTGGCCGGAGCAAGAAGACCAGAGGTTGAAGATGCACTACCCGGGCTGGATGGACATCGACGCCACCGGAGCTAGAATCGTTAATTGACTAAGTTGACAAAGCCATCCATCCCCGCCAACTTAGTAGGCCCATAAGTCAGCCTCCCACCATGGTGGGTCCCCTGTTAGGGGTATTCATTTTTGTGCACAATAAGGAGGCAAAGCGGAAGATATATTGGGGGCCCCACCGTCAGGGAGGGAACGCTTTTATTCAAAAGAGGCCCTTCCGCGGGTCCCATGTCGGGAGGAACATTATTTTTGGCGAATAAGGAGGCATTTTGTGGCCGGACCCACTGCAGCCTCTCCACGCAAGCCCCTCCATGGATGTCGCTCATTGACCACGTGACCACGGCGCCGAGAGCACCAGGGCGGGGACGACCGAGGCCTATGAAGGAAACGATGGAGCCGGGAAGACATACCGGCTGCCCATGGTGGAGAGTGAGGTTGATGGTTTGGGCCGCCCCGAAATAAAAGGAGGGGTGAGTAGAGGGATAGAAAGCCAGGATGCGGTATATGATGGGGCATGAGGCTCCCGAGCAAAGGCCACGGGAGGCGGGAGCGGGTTCTTGGCGCTTGGTTTGGGCGGTCAGGGAAGATCAGATCAAGAAGATATTGGTTAGATTGACATCTAAGGTCCACGCGGTAGAGTGATTGTTGACTAAGTTTCTTTTGAGAAACCTTGTTATGCATGAACTTAGTAGGCCCACAAGTCAGCCTCCAAATCTGGGCCATAAAATAGAGCCCATTTGCTATTTTTTAATAATTTGCAGCCCATTTGCTAATTCTTAAGTAATTTATTACAGCCCATTTTCTGCCCGACCACTCAAAAAGTTCAACCTTATTTTGCATATTTCGGAGTCCAACTTTGTAATCCCAAATGATAAACATTTTTAAGAACTTATTGATTTGCCAAAAAAATTGTTTTGTTTTGTAAGCAAAAGATGGGGAAATTGAGTTGGTTTAAGGAAACCAAAAAAAAATTAGCCGGTAGGAAAAAACAACAAAAATAAGGATGTAAATATGAAAGGGAATTTTATGTATTTTCAATATAATGAGGTATATGAACTAGTAAAACTATAGGTAGAGATTAGAAACTGGAGGACATGCTTTCAAGAGGAAAATAGAATGGCTGTGTGTTTGTTCAAGAAAAACTGCTCATGGATGTTGTAAGACAAAATATAACTAATTCGGGCCGAGGCCAGAGATACCTGCTGGATCTTTGTGCCCCTTGTCGCCATGGCTGGGCCTTTAAAAAAAAACCAAGCTGGGCAGTCTACAACCCGTTGAAACTTGCTCGACCGAAAAAACAAAATCGGCTCAATAAACGAGAGAATTCTGCAAGCAACGATAATGGGATGCAGGGATATTGTTTTTCATCGTGATAATAAGTGCAGCACTTGTTTCAAAATTTGGAGAACTGAATTAACGCGGTGCTTATGCTACCCATCAAATAAAAACAAGGCCTGAAAATTGTTCAAACAAATGATTCAGCTTTATATCCACGCTGACCTCGGCATGATGGTTGGAAGCAAATGCCAAGTTCATACCAAAAGATCCAAAACAATACCAACTTGGGAAAGGTAGTACAAGACCAATACCAAACTAACTTATAATCTTTTACCCCGGCCCTAGTGTTTGTCTGGTAGAAAATCTTGCGAGGACAGCTCCCGCCCCTTCTCTTGCTTCAGGTCCCCGGGGTACCGTGCATCACCCATTTGGTCCTCCGCTGGTCGGTTTTGTTGTGCAGCACCGAACCTTTTGCTGCCCCTTCCGGGTTGACAATCACCGCAAGGTATTGCCGTGTTTGCCACATCGCGCATGCCGGACCGATCGATCTTGCACGCCCACGGCCCTTTTGAACGCTTTGGAATTGGCTTGAAGAAATGCTTGCTTAGGCCACTCAAGGTGATACCGGTATTGTCAATAAGGTTTTAGTGTAGAGTTGGCATTTTCATAACATCTTTGGCATGTTGCGCCACTTGTTTCACTTTTTATTAACTGTAAATTGTAATTGCTTCACCAGGTCTGGCCTAAAAAAAAAATAAGCTATAAACAAAGGAATATGTTTGTGCAAGTAGACGGCCATCGTGTCTTACCCGAAGTTTCTGATGGTGTAGATATGTCGGTCGCGTCGATGGTTGGTATGAACAAATCGAGAGGGTGAGATCTCGCTTTGTCAAAGACTCACTTTGGCCTCAAGGTGCTTGATCAGCCCGATCCGTGATCAATTTGACGCCAGGCAACCGCCAATCCTTCTCGACTTGCATTTAATTCCAGTTATATGGTACTAATGTATGATCAATCGATGTTTTAAGTGAATAATGAAAGATTTTAAGATAAGTGTACTCCAAATCTAAAGTCCGAATACCCAACACGCCCGGATTTTGTTCACCACGCGAGCGGTTGTCACATCAATTCAATTGTGGACATGATGAATAATTTGACCGACGATAAGTATCACGTATACTTACTAGTCGATAGTGTCACATTTTAACCATAGGTTTAACTAACAAGTACGCACTTGAAGCCTAATATATATATATATATATATATATATATATATATATATATATATATATATATATATATATAATTATAAAACATCTCCATCATCATTATCGACATCCCGCAGTGAGTTAGGATGCACTTGATCCCAAAAAGGTATCTATCCTTCAAACCGAGGAGTGCTTCAAACTAAACAATACATAATATCCAACAAAAGAGGGTCGTACAGAGCAATAATGGCTCAAAGATAGAATCAAATAAGTTGTATATTTGTTGTTGGCATGAACCACATCCCGCATGTCGGGTTTGCAAAAGCCATCCATCGCATGGAAGCTTGATTTTCACACAATCAAGATTATCCGCAACAAGCGGTCGACGATCTCCGGATATGGTGATTCATGAAACCCATGGTATGATGTAAACACACCCCCTGGCGAATGGAAGTTGATAGCACGGTAATCATCCCGGTGATATATGATGATTGGTTGGATGATCGGATAATTGAGCTTGAGGAACATGGAGTGGTTGCCGAGGTTTAAACCCGCCCCAGCTTGAATATGCATGGCCCAACGGAGCTGGGATCTTTCTCAACCAAGGCCATAGCTATCAATGTCACGAACGCCTGCATTGTACGCATGTGGTTTGATGTAATGGTTTGGTCAATTTGGTACGGCGAATGAGCATCAAATGACCGCAGTCATTGAACGAGCGATAAACCACCACCCATCGGTTGGTATGATTCCAGTGTCCTGAATCATGAAGGCCAGCGATTTGCTCGCTGCAACAATTCAAATTGGAGACCAAAAGGCCAAAATAAAGCAATCATGTTCAGAGTATGTGTGGAATTAAGATTATTATAACAGTACACATATCATAGACGAGAATTGCAATGTCGTGGTCATAATCATACCCCCAAGTTAAAAAAATAAGCCAATGGCTTTCATATTCTAGTAATATGTCATGGTTCAAACATCATGTAACAATGAGAGGAAAACAGCTATGACAGAGCCTACTCATATTCTACCATAGCACTTACTACTATTGTTCTCATATCAACTCTAAGCAATAACATGCGTTGTTATAAAAATCTTGGAAATGAGAGTAACATATAGCAATCATGATGTTATGCTCATAATATCTATTCTAACAATCATTAGATGCCAATTGTTCTCATATCAACTCTAACAATAACATGTGTGGTCATAAAAATATAGGAATGAGAGGAACATATAGCAATGATGTGGTTATAGACATACTATCTATTCTAAATTTGTAACAATGAACAGCAGATGATTCATAAGGTAAAGATGAGATGGATAGAACAATTACACGACGATAGATTCCACCAAGATAGGCAGCCAATCTAAGCGCCGATCACAGAACGATGCCATCATGCACTATAGCATCGCATGTAAATGTTGCCTCAACACGATTGACGATGAGCCATAACCATGTATGGCGACCGGATTCCAGATAGACTAATCCCATGTTGAACAAGGCAATGAGCTTGTAATCCATGTAGTGTTCTGATGGTGTGGGCACTTCGCAGATTACAACTTTCAAGCAAATGAGGTCGAGCCAAAAGCTTGACGATCTCGCATAGTAGGCAGGAGTGTCCGCGGCCACGAGGCTTGATGGCGGCGGTATCCAACGATGGAAGGGTGATCTTCGCTGGTGTAGATATCCACGAGACGCCACGGACTACCGGATTGGTGGATGAGGACGATCAGTTGGCCTTCATGCCTGCCCAAGAGTGGCCGCGATGAAGGACATGTGGACGGGTAGTGGTAGCATGTCGAGGTGCACCACGAAACCTCCGTGAGAATTGTCAAGTCGGTTCCGGCCACCATGAGGATCGGGCATCAGCAAGCAGTGGTGTCTTGAAATGAGCCGCCGTTGCGACGACAGACGGTACGAAGACACCGAGCATGCGGCCAGACGGACGGTGCTGAGTAGGTCCATACGACACAGATCTACTCCAAGAGAACATCGGGAGGAATTCCAACCATGGCTCCGTGTGTCACGGTTCTGCCATTGGGGTTTTTGGTGCTCGTAAGCCAGGGAAGTGGATTCGGGCGAAGAAGAAGCTTCCTCGTGTGGCCGAGCAAAGGAGCTGGGGATATGATACATGCGAGCTACCAAGGAAGATAGCGCGGGCGGAAAGCAAAGGAGCTGGGGCAAATGGTGTGCCGATTCATGGGGAAGAGAGGAGGAAGAAGAAGAGAGGAGGAAGAAGGGAAGACGGGAAGAAAGTGCATTAAATCTCAATTCTACTACTACTACTACCAGGATATACCGCCCTTCTGAGTGTAAATAGTTACACCGATGACATGTGGGTCTACTACAAGAGGGCCCATATGTCGCTTAATGGAGGATGGTGCTTTCATGGCAAACATGATGGCGATGGTAAGGCTGATTTAGTAACACCAACATGCTGGTTCAGCTTTAATTAAGTGTCCCATCTCTGCAGCGGTATTGTCACTTCACGCGAGACTAGTTGAATATTTCTCTCGACCGAGATGGGGAATAATGGATCGTGAAGACTTCCTTTCTACATTATCCCTATGCCTCACGCCACTCACTCATTTTGTCGCACGTAGTCACTTGTTGAAATTCTAGAAAGACAAATACCCGATTTGGGAAAGAGGGAGGATTTTACTCCGATTTGGGAAAGGAGGGAGGATTTTATCCGTATTTGGGAAATAGGGAGTATCACCATATGGAGGGAACAGAGGAAGCTTGAAATATGAACATGTCAATGGGAGGGAGTGCTCATGCATGCATCAACATGCAACACTCACACGCACACATGGACGCACACAACACACACGCACCCATGCGGCACACAACACATGACGCAACACACACGCCACGCCAAGTGCTCAACCAACTCCCAACGTCTGGAAATACTGTACATTTAGAGATTTACACATTGACCAGGTATAATTAACGCCCAAAAGTAGCAGACTTTGTGCATGCACCATTGAGAGAACAAGATTAAATGAAGGTCGGACTGTAATTTATGATAGATATGTAGCCTATACCTAGAGCACAAGTTGGTGCATTAGTCAATCAAATCGATTTAGATTAAAGGCTAAATGCATTGGAAGTGTAGATGTACCACATTTTTTTTTGATGTACACTTTGTTAGACCAAGGAGTACATCATGCACTCACAACACAGCTGGGTGGTTCCGAAGGTGGACTCGTCACGCGGAAGTTTTGTTTAACTAATTTTTGCTCGCTAACCGGCTGGTGGGACCCGTAAACCAGTGAAAATTTAACCACCAACAAAGTGACGCGACTATGTGGCCGGTCAAGAGGGTGCAATATGGCGCTTACGGAGCTAGTGATCGATAATCACCGCAAAACTATATATAGTGACCGTAAGAGCGATTGTTACATACGTGACCGCTAGTGTATTTTTTGCTTCAAATTAAGCCATATTAACCGAAAGGACGCATAAGTATAGTACCGCTGATTGTCCCATCAACTCGCCCAAGGAGAAGCTTGCTTACTACGC
>JAHIAM010017983.1:0-12202 GCA_021605205.1 Aegilops longissima | reverse complement strand
CAAATTTTGAGGCCGGAAAAACAAACGTAATTCCGGAAAATCCTCGTCCAATTTCAATTTGGTACTACTGCCTAAAGATATTTTAGGTTGTTAAACATGAAAGTTGCTACCATGTTAACGAATTTTTCACCCCATTTCAAAAATTTAAACCAGATAGGTTTTTATTATGTAAACTTTTAGATGGCATTTTTTAAAATAAGCAAACCAATTAAAACATTTAAAGTTGTTTCTGAGCGGTGACAACACGAAGCAATTTTAAAAAGGATACTGTTAAACAGGCACCGGGGGAAAAAGGGGCCAGGAAAATCCAAATGATCCAGGCCATATCCCGTAGCCTGGAAATCGGCAAAAGAAATGACGGAACGAAGTTGACAAATGGTTGCCTTACCCTTCCAAGAATGGATGGCAAAAAAAAAAAGGAACCGAACTGCAAACGGCATCCATCAACAAGCATTCCTCACCGGCCTGCAACCCGGGGGCTGCAAAAGTTTCAGAAGGGAAGTAGAGCTGCAAACCCGGAGGGAATAGCAAGGGGTGGAATCGGTTAGTTTAAAGGTAGGGTACACGTTTTTTTGGGAGGAACTTGTGAATCCCGTTGGACGACGGTAGAGGACCGGACGATGGTACAGTCGAACGCCAAGAGGGACGAATCCGGTCTCCTCACTAGGGTACACGATATGAGTCAATTGGGATCCCTATTTGGACCTATGCAACGAAGGGGAATTGACTTATTAAATAGCCCCAAGGTTCAAACCATATGTGAACATGGGAAGGTAGGTTTAGTCACAGGAATGGCAAACCACGGGTATCCGGAAACCATGGCCCAAGGTAGTGGACGGGCGGGCAGAGGGGCAGCAGGTGACCTGGGTCCAACCACGGCATCCCCGAGGGCCGAAGGGCGGCGGATTTCGACGTGTGGTCGGGAGGGAGGGAAGGAGAAACCGGAAAGGCAGGACCGACGGGGCAGCGAGGTGAGGCGGACAGCGGGGAAGGAGGCCACCCAGGAGGAAAGGGGGGGGGGCGGCGAGCGGCCCGGGCAGGGAGGTGGAGGGCAAGGGACGGGCTGCAGGAGGGAGAGATGGCGGGATCCAAGAAGAGGCGCCCAGGAGCCTGAGCCACACGAGGGAGACGAGGAGGAGGGGGGGGAGAAATGCGGGAAGGCGCAAGGCGGAGGGGCCATGGGAGGAGAGGGGAGAGGAGGAGACCGGGAGAAAGGAGGAGGCGGGTGGCGCGGCTCAGGGGGCGAAGGGAACGAGGAGGAGGAGGAATGGATCGGGCAGAGGTGGGGGAGGGGCATGCGGGCCTTGGGCCGGTGTGGTCGCCCAAGAGGCCCTCTGGTTTACTTTTCCCTATTTTTATTTTTTAGCGAAAAAAAAAGAGAGACAAAAGAAAGGAGGGTTAGGGAAAGAATTTGGACACACGGATAATTTTCCCGGCTCACAAAAATATGAGGAATTTAACAAAATGGCCCGAGGATTTTAGAGAATGTAAAACCACATGTTGAATTTAACTCACACAAGTTTGATTTCAAACCATTAATGAACTCCAAATGGGTTGAAATTATAGGAGATGGCCCTACACACTAGATGTGATTTATGGGCTGATTTGGAACATTTGTGGATAAAGTAAAATTGCAACTCAATTTTACTAAAAAGGCCCAAAGGAAAAAAAGTTGAGTTGGAAAAGAAAATTTGAAGAACGCAAATGCTATGGAAGGTTTAATATCCCAAATATTGGGAGGATATTTATAAAGAGAAATCACCATTGTGAATATCCTATTTAAATGATCAAAATCCATACAATTTATTTAGATGAGTTTTGAAATTAAATGGCATGATGAGATGATGCAATGAAAGATGAATGATGAACAAAACAAAACAAATAAAAAAAAACCCCGAAGGCAACGTTCCGGCTTGGGGAAACAACACTCCACCATTAAGAGGATCTCGCCCCAGATCTAGGATGGCACCGAGAAAGCGAAGAGGAAGAGGTAAAACAAAGTTGCTTCACACAAACAAAGTGAAACCAATGAACCTTAGAGGTTGAAAACTTGAAAGAATAACACAATAGAGTTGAACAAATTGAGAGCATTCCAAAGAGAAATAAAACAAGGAACCATGTGAACTTTGGGGTTAAAGCTTGAATGAAAGAAATGGACAAGAAGGAATTGGAACCACTTTGAAACGAGATAAGAAAACAAGAATGATATAATTTTGGCAGCACTACGTAAATGGAAGGAATTGAACATGAACTTGAGAAGAAGGATGATACTTGATGAAATCAACAACACCGCCTCCCTATTGAAAATGGCAGGGTAAGAAAGATTTCAACAACCCGTTGAGAAGGGGGCAAAATTGATAAGATGGGAGAGCTCGAATGAAAAACCAAAAGTTAAATGGATAATGCAAGAAAAGAACATGATCTTGAAACAAGACGATGGGTCAAGAGAGCAACATCACAATGCCTTCAAACAAAGAATAAATCTAGATTGTTGGGATAAAGGGACGGAGAAGAAAATGACAACTTCTACCCCAATTGAATTTGAATGAAGCATCCTTCAAAGAAGGATAGAACGGAGTTGTTAAACCAACAACAAAAAAGAATAACCTTGTAGTGGGCTTATGGAAAATTCTCAAAATTATGAGGTGAGTTTCGCCACCAACAAACAAAGATTGATCATGAACAAGGAGACGAAACTTATTTCACCGAGAGGACAAAGAAGAACTTGGGTCCTTTATAAGCACCAAAATAGAAACAACTTAGGGAAAGCTTTAGGTGAAATATAGCCCAAAAACTCCAATGAAGAGATTGATGGATTTAAATATCTCATGAACAAAGATAAAATGATGGATTTAAATATGTCACTCTTAAAAATTGAATCATGAAACGAAGGAAAATTATCAACAATGACATAACACCATCTCAAAAGATAAGATAAGAGAATTGCACTTTGGAATGCAAGATGAAGAATGTTGAACGCCTAAAACAAAACATGTGTTGGAACCATGTTTGTTTAGAAGTATTTGACGGATCTTAACCGAGAAATCTTGATGAACAATTGAAGAATGAAAAGAATCCTTGAGGAAGCACCAAGAGCCCCATGATGAACTCCGAAACAAAAGTGATAGAAAGAAAGAGAAGGAAAACACAAGGTGAAGCCTTGCAAAGGATAAGATGAAGTTTGAAATGATATAACCGAGAAAACTTGGAACCCGGAAAAAAGATGAATAAATGAAATAAAGAATTTTGATGAACTCCAAAATAAGGAATTGAATTTCTATGGGAAAGGATAAAAAATTATGCTTATCCTTCACCAATTAAATTGATGGCAAGCAATGGATTTGGTATACTTATTCTTTGGAGAGGATTGAAGAGAGATATTGCTCAACTTGGGAAGGTCTTCAACATAATAGGATTCGGGAAATGAATCTATATAATAACGAAGGAAGAGAACCTTAACAACCACCATAAGAATTGAGAATGAACGGCAAAACAATTCAACCAAGAATTAGAAAAAAAAGATCCCAAATTTAGATACATTAGAAAAGAGATCAGAACTGATTAGAGGATATTTGATGAGTGAGATTTGGAGAATATACACCGAGAATGAAATTTGCATGATGGCCAACGGAGGAAAAAATGGAAACAACTCATGAAATTCCGATGGTTAAAAAGAATTCTCACAATCAAAAAAATTATGAGAGGATGGCATCAAACTTGAACCATGAATCTTGAAGAGAATGGAGCAAGATTTAAGAGAAACCTTCTTCGGTCTTCAAAATTAGAATGGCAGAAACACCACCATGAATTGTTGAGGCACCCTGAAAATTAGAAAGGGAACCAACAATGAAAATAATTTGAAAGATCTTGGAGAAAGACATTAGATGATGATAAATCCTTACATCAAACTTTGCAAAGAATTTGAGAATAACTGAAAATTAGAAGAGTTAGGTAAGATCCCGGACCCGGGGTTAAAAAAAAAACATTGTTGAACAATTGTTTGAAAAGAGAGATTGCACCTTGAATTGAATGGTTGAATGAGATAACATCCTCAAAAGAACTTGAGGAATTGAGAATGGAAACTAGAATCTTCCGAGATATCTTCAACACTAACAATTGAATAGCGAGAAGGGATGATTAAGAGATGCACCACATGAGAAAGCATTTGAAACGATGAAAAGAATACGATCAACACCAAAACTTGACTTAAATCCACCGGAGAAAAAATTTGAATGGGACAATGATAAGTTTGGCTTCCTTAGCCCTTCATAAGAAAACACCGGATAAGAGATTGAGGAAAAGAATGAAGAAACTTCACTCAATAAAATGGATACTTGATTAAGATATCCAGTCCTTGAAGAAAAGGGTGGAGGGCGGAAAACAAAACAACTTGGGACGGATGAAACAAACACCGTGAGAAAACTTGAATTGATCTCAAATGAAATTGATCCACTTGAAGAGAAGCAAGCCGTTGAGAAAAGAATTGACATGACAAGCTCGGATCAAGAAGGATTAGTATTCACATAGAAATATGAGAACACCATTTAGAATGAGGTATGGAATCAACACCATTGAAGCAACTCAATACCACAACTTAAAACAAAAACAAAGGAGGGCTTTATAAGCCGGAAACAAACATATGATAGAGATTTACCCAAACCCATATCATGCATCTCGGAAAGATATCCTAGGAGCTACTTGAATTCCCACCTATAAACTCCCAAACTTTCTCTTATAACGTGTTGGGGATAAGGGAACAAAATATATCACCCAAACTAAAATACCAATCCCAGATCCATTTAACCATAACCAAGAAACCTTCGAAATCGTACCGACCTTAAAAGCATCTTTATAAAGTATAATACTTTCGAGCTCGCCCAAGATCAAGTTATCGAGGTTATCTCACCAACAACGCATAAAAGAGATTTTCGATGTGGCAAAGCTCGTATTCCGAACGAAATAAAATTGTGACGACAACACCGGAGCTCAACTCCCGGACACCGCCACAACCCCTAAATGTCGAGGCACCAAGAACAATGTTCTCGCCACAAAACCATCGAACGATTCCAAGATACCCGGATCCTAAAAAATTTTAGTGAAATTTGAGGAGAGGAAAGTCAAAACTCTACGCCAGATGCCTCACCGAGACGGGACCGGGAGTAAAAAGAATCACCATATATATAATCCTAAGACTCCATTTTGCTCTAGACTCAACAACGCCAAAAACAATCTGGGGTCGTCGGGATGGCTGATTACCAACTTGTAATCACGGCTATATTCCCACGTGTCGGGAACCACTTAGAGGCATAACCGCATTGAAAGCAATGTCCAAAGTGAGGTAATCTTCACGCAACCCATGTAATACATAAGGGAAAGAGAACAAGTTCTTACAACCCACTTCACACAATACATGAGTAAAACATTACATCAACAGATACAATCAAGGTCCAACGGAACCAAAATAAAAGAAGACTACCTCAAATGCTACAGATCCCATCGTCCCAACTCCCACCACATCAAACAAACAACAAATGAACAAGATCTTCATCGAGCCCTCCTGAGCTTGGCCACCGCACGGTTTCATCACCGCAAACTGGTTTTGAAGTATCGTGAGTCACGGGACTCAAAATCTCCACCCCCAGATCAAGACTATTTGCTTAAGGAGGAAGGGGGGTGGGGGGCCATAACCCAAAAAGAGGCGAGAAGAGGAGGAAAGCACGGTCGAACAACTATGATCAAGAAGTGATCCAGAACAACCCACGCCAACATAACTCCAACACTGTTCATTTGACTACAGAAGAGACCATCACTTACACACGCGTTGATGTGTTTTAATTAAGGTCAACTTCGGTTTTCTACAACCGACATTAACAAAATCCCATCTCCACATAACCGGGCACGACTTTAAAGATAATACCCCGCAGGGTGTCCCAACTTAGCCCATGATAAGCTCCGCGATCAACAAGGATATTCTTCTCCCGGAAGACCCATCATTTCAATCCGCCACAAGACATTTCACAAAAAAAAAAGACCAAAGAAGCCCCGGGAGTGCCGACAAACCGATAGAGTCGACGCATTTGGTCTCGGGCACACCGATGTCAAGCACGAAAAACCAACCCGAGTTGCCCTGCAGGCCCCAAGGGTTCTTGACCAACACTAGGAACCGCCCGGGGGGAAATAAAGATGACCCTGGCCCAAAACCCAAGGGAAAAAGGGCAAGGTAGGCAAAAAAACCAATGTTGGGCCTTTGGGAAAAGTCTTATTCAAAGTGAACCAAGGGGTCCCATTCACCCGACCGTTAGGGACGCAAAACCGGGAACATAATAACCGATATGACGGAAAAGGGCAAAGAGTGGAACAAAACACGGCATAAGGGAGCCTTCCACCCTTTACCAAGTATATAGATGCATTAATAATATAAGATATATTGTGATATCCAAAGTAAACATGTTCCAACAAGGAACAACATCTCCATGTTCCAACAAGGAACAAATTCATCTTCACCGCAACTACCGCATAGAGGGGCTGAGCAAAGGAAATAGCCAAACAACTTTGCTAGGAAAGGATGATTAGAGGTTGACATGGCAACATGGGAGGCATGATATAGCAAGTGGTAGGCATCAGCATAGGCATAGCAAAAGAGCGAGCATCTAGCAAGCAAAGATAGAAGTGATTTGAGGGTATGGTCATCTTGCCTAAATCCCCAAGGAAGAAGAAGAAGAAGAAGAAAACGGAAGTCGAATAATCTCGCAACTCCAAGAAACCGAAAAGGAAAAACCGAAAGAAGCAAACAACATAGTAAACAACCATCACATAAACATGCATGATGCACAACAAGTATGATGCATGTCCGTTTAATGAGGCATGGCATGGCAATATACACAAACAAACTAAAGTGGAGCTCAATATGCAACGAAGTTGCATAGGAACACCGATTCAAATATTTAGTTCTCTTTAGGTTACCAAACAATATTAAATGTTTTAAACATGGCAAGAGGTGAGGCAAGTAAACTAACTATTTAGGCAAATTTAAATGAGGCCGCAACAAACGATAATTCCGGAAAATCCTCATGTCCATATTTCAATTTGGTACTGATCTGACCTAAAGCATATTTTAGAGTTGTTAAACATGCAAAGTAATGCTACCATGTTAATCTATGCATTTTTTCCCCATTTACATATATAATTATTTAAACCAGATACGGTTATTTAGTTATGAAATTCATTTTAGCATGGCATTTGAAAATAATGCAAACAACAATTATAAACATTTAAATGTTGTTTAATGATGGGATGAATACAGAAGCAATTTTATAAAATTTAATAGCATGTTATGAAGCATTGTGTCACCGGGGGAAGAAAGGGTGCCACGGCAACGAATCCAAAATGATGCCACGGAACATATCGGTTCCGAGTCATGGAGATATGCAAAAGAAAGGTGACGAAGCGGTTGAGCAAGATGGTGGGTGTTCCGACCGGGTTCCACAGATGGCATAACAGGAGGAAAAGCGAAAATTTCGGACATAAACGGGCATCCATACAACATATGCATTCGTCGCCGGTTAACCTTCGGGCGCTCCGGGGAAAGAGTTTGAGAGGGAATAGCCTCCGGATCCCGAGGGAAGTAGCACCGCGAGTGGAAGTCGTTGTTATGTTGGCACGGTAGGTGTACACGCTTGTTTTCGGGAGGAATTGAAATCCAACGCCTTCGACACGGTAGAGGTACTCGCGAAGGGTGGTACACGTCGACATCGCTTCAAGAGGGACTTGACGATCCGGGTCTCCGGTCGACGGGTGGTACTTGACGATCATGTAGCGAACGGCGATCCGGGGGTTTTGGTGGTATCCCCGTAGTCGCAACGGCGTGGGGAACTTGACTTGATGTGGAAATAGCCACCAAGGTTGTCAACACCCATGATGAACATCGGGAATTTAGGTTCAGGCAGAGGGAATGGGGGCATGGGGGCAGGGCATCCAAAGGAGGAGAGGCCCAGGGCGCCAAGGAGAGTACCGCGAGGAGGGGCGCCGGAGGCTCCCCTCGGGGGCGAGGGGGGCCGAGGGGGAGCCGGGGGGAAGGCGGGGTAATGGGTGGAAAGGGGCCCCCAAAAGGAGGAGGAGGCGGGCGGCGAGGCGGCCGGCCGGGCGAGGGAGGGGAGGCAAGGGCGGGCGGAGGAGGGAGAGATGGCGGATCCCCAAAAGGGGGCCAGGGGACTGGGGCAGCCAGACGAGGGAGAGGGGAGGAACCGGGGTGGGAGAAAGGGTGGGAAGGCGGGGGGAGGGGTGGGGGAGGAGGGAGAGGAGGAGACCAGGAGAAAGGAGGAGAGCAGGGTCGGCGCGCCGCAGCGGGGAACGAGGAGGAGGAGGAATGGATCGGGCAGGGTGCTAGGGGTTAGAGGGCACCGGCCGGGCCTTCCGCCTGCTGGTCGGCCCAAGAGGCCCGGGCTGGCTGGTTCATTTTTTCCCTCTACTTTTATATTTTCTTAGGAAACAAAAAAGAGAGACAAAAAGAAAGGGAGGGTTAGGGAAAGAATTTGGACACACGGATAATTTTCCGGCTCAAAAAAAATGAGGAATTTAACAAAATGGCCCGAGGATTTTAGAGAATGTAAAATCCACACATGTTGAATTTAACTCCACAAGTTTGATGTCAACCATTCAATGAACTCCAAATGGGTTGAAATTATAGGAGATGGCCCTACACACTAGATGTGATTTATGGCTGATTTGGAACATTTGTGGATAAAGTAAAATTGCAACTCAATTTTACTAAAAAGGCGCCAAAGGAAGAAAGGAAGTTGAGTTGGATAAAGAGGAAATTTGAAGAACCCGAAAGCTTATGGAATGGTTTAATATAGCCCCAAATATTGGGAGGATATTTATAAAGAGAAATCACCATTGTGAATATCCTCATTTAAATGGATCAAAATCCATACAATTTATTTAGATGAGTTTTGAAATTAAATGGATGATGAGATGATGCAATGCAAAGAGACATGATGAATGCAAAACAAAACAAATCACACACAAAACCCGAAACCCGAAGGCAATCAAGTCGGTCTTGGGGGCCACAACACCCACCATTAAGAGGATCTCGCCCCAGATCTAGGATGGCAAGAAAAGCGTAAGAGGAAGAGGAAAACAAAGTTGCTTTAACAAACGAGTGAAACCAATGAACCCCAGAGGTTGAAAACTTGAAAGAATAAACAAAGAGTTGAACAAATTGAGAGCATTCCAAGAGAAAATAGAAACAAGGACCACCATGTGAACCTTTTTGGGGCAAAGCTATGAATGACGGTACAATGGACAAGAAGGAATTGGAACCACTGTGAAACGAGATAAGAATGAACAAGAATGATATAATTTTGGGCACTACAAAATGGAAGGAATTGAACATGAACTTGAGAAGATAGGATGATACTTGATGAAATCAACAACACACGCCTCCAACTATTGAAAATGGCACAGGGTAAGAAAGATTTCAGACAACACCCGGAGAAGGGGGCAAACTTGATAAGATGGAGAGCTCGAATGAAAACACGAAAAGTTAAATGGATAATGCAAGAAAAGAACATGATCTTGAAGAACAAGACGATGGGTCAAGAGAGCAACATCACAATGCCTTCAAACGAAAGAATAGAATCTAGATTGTTGGGATAAAGGGACGGAGAAGAAAATGACAACTTTACCCCAATTGAATTTGAATGAAGCATCCTTACAAAGAAGGATAGAACGGAGTTGTTGGAAACCCAACAAAAAGAATAACCTTGTAGGGGCTTATGGAAAACTTCTCAAAATTATGAGGTGAGTTTCCACCAACAAACAAGATTGGATCGGTATGAACAAGGAGACGGAAACTTATTTCACCGAGAGGACAAATGAAGAATTGGGTCCTTTATAAGCACCATAAATAGCAACAACCTTAGGGAAAGCTTTAGGTGAAATATAGCCCAAGACAACTCCAATGAAGAGATTGATGGATTTAAATATCTCATGAACAAAGATAAAATGATGGATTTAAATATGTCACCTTAAAAATCTGTGAATCATGAAACGCAAGGAAAATTATCAACAATGACATAACACCATCTCAAAAGATAAGATAAGAGAATTGCACTTTGGAATGCAAGATGAAGAATGTTGAACCCAAAACAAAAATGTGTTGGAACCATGTTTGTTTAGAAGTATGGCTTCATCTTAACTCCCAGAAATCTTGATGAACAATTGAAGAATGAAAAGAACTTGAGGAAGCACCAAGAGCCTCCATGATGAACTCCAAACAAAAGGGTGATAGAAAGAAAGAGAAGTTGAAAACACAAGGTGAAGCCTTGCAAAGGATAAGATGAAGCTTTGAAATGATATAACCGAGAAAACTTGGAACCCAAAGAAAGATGAATAAATGAAATAAAGAATTTTGATGAACCTCCAAAATAAGGAATTGAATTTACCGATGGGACAAGGATAAGAATTACATTATGCTTATCCTTCACCAATTAAATTGATGGCAAGCAATGGATTTGGCATACTTTATTCTCGTGGAGAGGATTGAAAGAGATATTGCTCAACTTGGGAAGGTCTTCAACGATCCGCCAAGAGGATTCGGGAAGACAATGAATCTATATAATAACGAAGGAAGAGAACTCTGAACAACCACCATAAGAATTGAGAATGAACGAGCAAAGGCACAACACCGGGAAGAATTAGAAACAATAAAGATGCCCAGAATTTAGATACATTAGAACGAAGAGATCATGAACTGATTAGAGGATATTTGAATGAAGTGAGATTTGGAGAACGATAGCAGCTGGAATGAGGAATTGTGACATGATGGCCAACGGAGGAAAAAAAAAAACTCATGAAATCTGGATGGTTAAAAAAGAATTCTCACAATCAAAAACAATTATGAGAGGATGGCATCAAACTTGAACCATGAATCTTGAAGAGAATGGAGCAAGATTTAAGAGAAACTCTTCTTCGGTTTCAAAACAGAATGACGACGAGAAACACCACCAGAATTGTTAACGAATGAAAATTAGAAAGGTTGAACCAACAATGAAAATAATTTGAAAGATCTTGGAGAAAGACATTAGAGATGATAATTCATCCTTACATCAAACTTTGCAAAGAATTTGAGAATAACTGAAAATTAGAAGAGTTAGGTAAGATTCAAAAGACCCGTGGGTTAGGGCCCACTAAAAGAAAAACATTTTGAACAATTGTTTAAAAAGAGATTGCACCGGAATTGAATGGCTTGAATGAGATAACATCCCAAAAGAACTTGAGTGAATTGAGAATGGAAACTAGAATCTTTCGAGATATCTTCAACACTGAACAATTGAATAGCAGAAGTGGATGATTAAGAGACACAATGAGAAAGCATTTGAAACGATGAAAAGAATACGATCAACACCAAAACTTGACTTAAATCCACCGGAGAAGAAAATTTGAATGGGACAATGATAAGTTTGAAGCCCTTAGCGCCTTCATAAGAAAACACCGGATAAGAGCATTGAGGAAAAAGAATGAAGAAACTTCACTCAATAAAATGGATACTTGATTAAGATATCTGAGTCCGAAGAAAAAGGGGGAGGGGAAAACAAAACAACTTGGGACGGATGAAACAAACACCGTGAGAAAACTTGGAATTGATCTCGAAAATGTGAAATGATCGGATCCACTTGAAGAGAAGGGTTGAGAAAAGAATTGAATGACAAGTCAGGATCAAGAAGGATTAGTATTCACATAGAAATATGAGAACACCATTTAGAATGAGGTATGGAATCAACACTTGGCATTGAAGCAACTCAATAACAACTTAAAACAAAACAAAGGAGTTTATAATGGCAAAATATGATAAGATTTCCCAAACCCTTCATGCATTTGCAAAAAATCCTAGGAGTTTGAATTTCACCTATAAATCCCAAACTTTTTTACAACTTTGGGAAAGGGACACAAAATATACACCCAAACTAACAAACCTAGATCCAAATTGATCCATTTAAAATAAAAGAAACCTTCGAAATCCTTTGACCTTAAAAAGCATCATAAATATCTTTTTCAGCTCGTTTCAAGATGGGTTATGAGGTTTCTACCAACAACTATAAAAGAGATTTTGAGTCGGCAAAGCTCGTATTCCAGAACGAACATAAAATTGTGACACAACACCGGACTCAACTCCCCGGACACCCAAAAAACCCAAAGTTTC
>JAHIAM010017979.1:0-16010 GCA_021605205.1 Aegilops longissima | reverse complement strand
ACCCTAGCGCCACCGACCTTATGTGTAGACCCTACGGTTCGGAGACACGAGACATGACCGAGACGGCCTCGGCAATAACCAACAGCGGATCTGGATACCCATGTTGGCTCCCACATGCTCCTCGATGATCTCATCGGATGAACCACGATGTCAAGGATTCAAACAACCTCGTGATACAATTCCCTTTGTCAATCGGTACGTTACATGCCCGAGACTCGATCGCTTGTATCCCAATACCTCGCTTAGTCTCATACGCAAGTCACTTTACTCGCATCAGAATGCATGATCCCGTGACCAAACACTTGGTCACTTTGAGCTCATTATGATGATGCATTACCGAGTGGGCCCAGAGATACCTCTCCGTAACACGGAGTGACAAATCCCGCCTCGATCCGTGTCAACTCAATGTACACTTTCGGAGATACCGTAGTGCACCTTTATAGTCACCCGCCACGCCAGACGCTTTGGTACACCCAAAGCACTCCTACGGTATCCGGAGTTACATGATCTCATGGTCTAAGGAAGAGATACTTGACATTAGAAAAGCTCTAGCAAAACGAACTACACGATCTTGTGCTATGCTTAGGATTGTCTTGTCCATCACATCATTCTCCTAATGATGTGATCCCGCTTGTCAATGACATCTAATGTCCATAGTCGAAACCATGACTATCTATCGACCAACGAGGTAGTCAACTAGAGGCTCACTAGGGACTTGTTATGGTCTATGTATTCACACGCAGTATTACGATTTCCTGATAATACAATTATAGCATGAATAAAAGACAATTATCATGAACAAGGAAATATAATAATAACCCTTTTATTATTGCCTCTAGGGCATATTTCCAACAGTCTCCCACTTGCACTAGAGTCAATAATCTAGTTACATTGTGATGAATCGAACACCCATAGAGTTCTCGTGTTGATCATGTTTTGCCTCGTGAGAGAGGTTTAGTCAACGGATTTGCACATTCAGATCCGTATGTACTTTGCAAATATCTATGTCTCCATCTTGAACATTTTCACGGATGGAGTTGAAACGACGCTTGATGTGCTCGGTCTTCTTGTGAAACCTGGCCTTGGCAAGGGCAATAGCTCCAAGTGTTGTCACAGAAGAGTTTGATCGGCCCCGACGCATTGGGTATGACTCCTAGGTCGGTGATGAACTCCTTCACCCAAATTGCTTCATGCGCTGCCTCCGAGGCTGCCATGTACTCCGCTTCACATGTAGATTCCGCCACGACGCTTCGCTTGCAAATGCACCAGCCATCGCTCCACCATTCAACATATACACGATCCGGTTTGTGACTTAGAGTCATCCAGATCTGTGTCGGCTAGCGCCGACGTAACCCTTTACGATTTAGCTCTTCGTCACCTCCATAAATGAGAAACATGTCCTTTGTCCTTTCGTGTACTTCAGGATATTCTTGACCGCTGTCCAAAGTTTCCTTGCCGGATTACTTTGGTACCTTCCTACCAAACTTACGGCAAGGTTTACATCAGGTCCGTACACAAAGATGGCATACATAATAGATCCTATGGCTGAAGCATAGGGATGACACTCATCTCTTCTTTATCTTTTGTCAGTGGTCGGCATTGAGCCGAGCTCAATCTCACACCTTGCAATACAGCAAGAACCCCTTCTTGACTGATCCATTTTGAACTTCTTCAAAATCTTATCAAGGTATGTGCTTTGTGAAAGACCTATGAGGCGCCTCGATCTATTTCTATAGATCTTGATGCCTAATATATAAGCAGCTTCTCCAAGGTCCTTCATTGAAAACACTTATTCAAGTAGGCCTTAATGTTGTCCAAGAATTCTATATCATTTCCCATCAAAAGTATGTCATCTACATATAATATGAGAAATGCTACAGAGCTCCCACTCACTTTCTTGTAAACACAGCTTTCCATAAGTCTCAAGATAACCCAAACGCTTTGATCATCTCATCAAAGCGTAATGTTCCAACTCCGAGATGCTTGCACCAGCCCATAAATGGATCGCTGAGCTTGCATACTTTGTTAGCATTCTTAGGATCGATAAAACCTTCCGCTGCATCATATACAACTCTTCCTTAAGATAACCGCTATGAATGCCGCTTTTGACGCCCATCTGCCATATCTCATAATCATAGTATGCGCAATTGCTAACATGATTCGGACGGACTTAAGCTTCGCCACGGAGAGAAAGTCTCATCGTAGTCAATCCCTTGAACTTGCCGATAACCCTTAGCGACAAGTCGAGCTTTATAGATGGTAATATTACCATCCGCTGTCCGCCTTCTTCTTAAAGATCCATTTGTTTTCTATCGCCGCGATCATCGGGCAAGTCACCAAAGTCCATACTTTGTTTTCATACATGGATTCTATCTCGATTTCATGGCTTCAAGCCATTTGTTGAATCTGGCCCGCCATCGCTTCTTCATAGTTCAAGGTTCACCGTTGTTCAACAACATGATTTCCGTGACAGGGTTGCTGCATTCACTGTGCGGAACGTGTCCTTGTGGACCCACGGGTTCAGAGCAACTTGATCCAAGTACCTTGATCATCATCATTATTTTCCTCTTCAGCTTGGTGTAGGCATCACAGAACATTTTCTTGAGCTGCACTACTATCCCGCTCAAGAGGTAGTACTTCATCGAAGTTCTACTTTCCTCCCACTTACTTCTTTCGAGAGAAACTTTTTCCGTAAAGGATCCGTTTGGAAACAAAGATCTTGCCTCGGATCTAAGTAGAAGGTATACCCAATGGTTTCCTTTAGGGTATCCTATGAAGACGATTTTTCCGACTTGGATTCGAGCTTTTAGGTTGAAGTTTCTTGACATAAGCATCGTGATCCCCAAACTTTTAGAAACGATACCTTAGGTTTCTTCCCAAACCATAATTCATACGGTGTCGCCTCAACGGATTTAGACGGTGCCCTATTTAAAGTGAATGTAGCTGTCTCTAGAGCGATCCCCAAAATGATAGCGTAAATCGGTAAGAGACATCATAGACCGCACCATATCCAATAGAGTGCGACACGACGCTCGACACACCGCTATGCCGAGGTGTTCCAGCGGCGTGAGTTGTGAAACGATTCCACATTTCCTTAAGTGTACCAAATTCGTGACTTAAATATTCTCCTCCACGATCCGATCAGAAGAATTTTATCTTTCGTCACGCTGATTCTCTACCTCATTCTGAAATTCCTTGAACTTTTCAAAGGTCTCGACTTGTGTTTCATTAAGTAGACATACCCATATCTACTCAAGTCATCTGTGAGAGTGAGAACATAACGATATCCTCCGCGAGCCTCAACGCCATTGGACCGCACACGCCGGTATGTATGATTTCCAACAAGTTGGTTGCTCGCCCATTGTTCCGAGAACGGAGTCTTGGTCATCTTGCCCATGAGGCATGGTTCGCATGTGTCAAATGATTCATAATCGAGACTCCAAAAGTCCATCAAGATGGAGCTTCTTCATGCGCTTGACACCAATGTGACCAAGGCGGCAAAGTACACAAGTATGTGGGACTATCGTTATCAACTTTACATCTTTGGTATTCACGCTATGAATATGTGTAACATTACGCCGAGATTCATTAAGAATAAACCATCGACCATAGGGGCATGACCATAAAACATATCTCTCATATAAATAGAACAACCATTATTCTCGGATTTAAATGAGTAGCCATCTCGCATCAAACGAGATCCGATACAATGTTCATGCTCAAACTTGGCACCAAATAACAATTATTAAGGTTTATAACTAATCCCGTAGGTAAATGTAGAGGTAGCGCGTCAAGGCGATCACATCGACCTTGGAACCATTCCCGACGCCAAGATCGTCACCTCGCCCTTCGCTAGTCTCCGCTTATTCCGCAGCTCCCGCCAGGAGTTACAAATATGAGCAACGGCACCGTATCAAATACCCAGAGTTACTACGAGTAATCGGTAAGGTACACATCAATTACATGTATATCAAATATACCTTTAGTGTTGCCGCCTTCTTATCCGCTAAGTATTTGGGGCAGTTCCGCCAAAGGACCTTTCCTTGCAATAAAAGCACTCGCCTAAGGCTTGGGTCCATTCTTGACTTCTTCCCGCAATCGGCTTATCGGGCGCCGCAACCTCCTTGCCGCCCTTCTTGAAGTTCTTCTTGCCCTTGCCCTTCTTGAACTTAGTGGTCTTATTGACCATCAACACTTGATGTTCTTTCTGATTTCAACCTCTCGCGACTTCAAAGATTGAAAATACTTCAGAATGGTCTTCACCATCCCCTGATATTGTAGTTCATCACAAAGCTCTTGTAGCTTGGTGGAGCGATCAAGGATTCTGTCAATGACCGCCTCATCCGGAGGTTAATGTCCACCGACAAAGGGTTGTGCAACCTGCATATTTTGAGTATATGCTCACCGATGTAACTATTTTCCTCCATCTTACAACTATAGAACTTGTCGGAGACTTCATATCTCTCGACCCGGCATGAGCTTGAAAACTAGTTTCAGCTCCTCTAACATCTCATATGCTCCATGTTGCTCAAAACGCTTTTGGAGCCCCGGTTCTAAGTCGTAAAGCATGCCGACCGAACGAGGGAGTAATCATCAAGACGAGACTGCCAAGCATTCATAATGTCTTGGTTCTCTTGACGGAGCGCCACCTAGCGGTCCTTCTAGGACATATTGTTTCGGCAGCTATGAGGATGATCCTCGTGTTCAACCCAGTCCGATAGTTGTTGCCATCATCCTTCAGCTTGGTTTTCTAGGAACGCGCTGAAGTTCATGTTGACATGAGCGCTGGCCATTTGATCTACAAGACATATTTTGCAAAGGTTTTAGACTAAGTTCATGATAATTAAGTTCATCTAATCAAATTATTTTAATGAACTCCCACCAGATTAGACATCCTCTAGTCATCTAAGTGTTACACGATCCGAGTCGACTAGGCCGTGGTCCGATCATCACGTGAGACGGACTAGTCATCGCCGGTGAACATTCTCATGTTGATCGATCTTCCATACGACTCGTGTTCGACCTTTCGGTCTCCGTGTTCCGAGTCCATGTCCGTACATGCTAGGCTCGCTGTTAACCCTAAGTGTTCTGCATGTAAAATCTGTCTTACACCCGCTGTATGTGAACGTAAGGATCTATCACACCCGATCATCACGTGGTGTTCAAACCATTTAACTTTAGCAACGGTGCACGCTTAGGGAGAACACTTCTTGAAATTGTTGTAAGGATCATCTTATTTACTACCGCCGCTCTAAGTAAACAAGATGCATAAACATAATAAACATCACATGCAATTATATAGAGTAGTGACATGATATGGCCAATATCATATAGCTCCTTTGATCTTCATCTTCGGGCTCCATGATCATCTTGTCACCGCATGACACCATGATCTCCATCATCGTGTCTTCATGAAGTTGTCACACCAACGACTACTTCTACTTCTATGGCTAACGCGCTTAGCAATAAAGTAAAGTAATTTACATGGCGCTCTTCAATGACACGCAGGTCATACAAAAATAAAGACAACTCCTATGGTTCCCGCCGTTGTCATACTCATCGACATGCAAGTCGTGATTCCTATTACAAGAACATGATCTCATACATCACAATATATCATTCATCATTCATCACAACTTCGCCATATCACATCACATGACAATTGCTGCAAAAACAAGTTAGACGCCCTCAATTGTTGTTGCATCTTTTACGTGGCTGCAATTGGTAGCAAGAACGCTTTTCCTACTTAATAACCACAACGTGATTTTGTCAACTTCTATTTACCCTTCATAAGGACCCTTTTCATCGAATCCGCCCAACTAAAGTGCGAGAGATGACACCCGCCAGCCACCTTATGCAACTAGTGCATGTTAGTCGGTGGAACCGGTCTCACGAAGCGCACGTAAGGTTGGTTCGGGCCGCTTCATCTCACAATACCGCTGAAGCAAGATAAGACTAGTAGCGGCAAGCAAGTTGACAAGATCTACGCCCATAACAAAATTGTGTTCTACTCAGCAATAGAGAACTACGACAGACCTAGCTCATGATGCCACTGCTGGGGAACGCTATGTAAAATAAAATTTTTCCTACGGTTTCACCAAGATCCATCTATGAGTTCATCTAAGCAACGAGTCATGAGAGAGAGATTGCATCTACATACCACTTGTAGATCGCGTACGGAAGCGTTTGAGGGAACGGTGATGATGGAGTCATACTCACCGTGATTCAGATCACCGAGATCCTAGCTGCCGAACGGACGGCACCTCCGTGTCAACACACGACGGAGGGTGACGACGCCTCCTTCTTGATCCAGCAAGGGGAAGGAGAGGTTGATGATGATGGCTCCAGCAGCAGCACAACGGCGTGGTGGTGGTGGAACAGCAAGATCTCGGCAGGCTTCGCCAAGCACGTGACGGAGGAGGAAGAGGTGTAGCAGGGGGGGGGCGCCAGATTTCAGGGGAAGGCTGCCCCCCCCTCCCTTTTATATAGGCCCTCAGGGGGCGCCCCCCGAGATCCAATCTCCAGGGGGCGGGGGGGTGGAGGCCCCTCAAGGCATGTGGTGCGCCCACCCTAGGTTTCAACCCTAGGCTAGGGCGGGCTTAGAAGCACCAGCCCACTATGGGCTGGTTCCTGTTGGGGTAACGAGTAATTTCAAAAATTTTCCTACGATCACGCAAGACCATGGTGATGGCATAGCAACGAGAGGGAGAGGTCCGCCCACGCACTGTGAGACCGAAAGCGAAGCGCTATATTAACGCTGTTGATGTAGTCGACGCCTTCACGATCCGACCGATCCAAGCACCGCATCTCGCACCTCCGAGTTCTTGGCACACGCTCAGCTCGATGACGATCCCCGAGCCCGATCCAAAGAAAGCGCCGGGAAGGAGTTCCACAAGACGACGGCGCAGGACGATCTTGATGTTCTACTCACGCAGGCTTCGCCTAAGCACCGCCACAATATGACCGAGGTGGAATATGGTGGAGGGGGCACCGACACGGCTAAGGAACGATCCGTAGATCAACTTGTGTGTTCTAGGGTGCCCCCCGCCTGTGATATAAAGGAGCAAGGGAGGGCCGCCAGCCTTGGGGCGACTAGGAGGGGGGAGTCCTCCTCCCAGTAGGAGTAGGACTCCCTTCCTAGTCCTACTAGGAAGAGGGAAGGGAAGGAAAGAGAGGGAGAGGAGAGGGAAGGGGGCTGCGCCTCCTAGTCCAATTCGACTCCCATGGAGGGGGGCGCACCACCCCTGGTGCAGCCCTCTCTCCCTCTGGCCCAATAAGGCCCATAACTTCCCCGGGGTTCCGTAACCCTCCCAGACTCCGTTTTCTCCGAAACTTCCTAACCTTTCCGTGTCCGAATATAACCATCCAATATATCAATCTTTATGTCTCGACCATTTCGAGACTCCTCGCCATGTCCGTGATCACATCCGGACTCAACTCCTTCGTACATCAAAATACATAAACTCATAATAACCGCCATTGAAACCTTGCGCATGGACCTTACGGTTCGAGAACTATGTAGACATGACCTAGAACTATTCTCGGTCAATAACCAATAGCGGAACCTGGATGCTCATATTGGTTCCTACATATTCTACGAAGATCTTTATCGTCAAACCGCATAACAACATACGTTGTTCCTTTGTCATCGGTATGTTACTTTCCCGAGATTCGATCGCCGGTATCCAATACCTAGTTTAATCTCGCACGGAAAGTCTCTTTACTCGCTCCGTAATACATCATCTCACAACTAACTCTTTAGTTGCAATGCTTGCAAGGCTTTATGTGATGTGTATTACCGAGAAGGCCTAGAGATACCTCTCCCACAATCGGAGTGACAAAACCTAATCTCAAATACGCCAACCCAACAAGTACCTTTGGAGACACCTGTAGTACTTCTTTATAATCACCCAGCTACGCTAGACGCTTGGTAGTACCCAAAGTGTTCCTCCGTAAACGGAGTTGCATAATCTCATAGTTACAGGAACATGTATGGGTCATGAAGAAAGCATTAACATACTAAACGATCAAGTGTTAAGCTAACGGAATGGGTCATGTCAATCAGATCATTCAACTAATGATGTGACCTTGTTAATCAAATAACAACTCCTTGTTCATGGTTAGGAAACATAACCATCTTTGATTAACAAGCTAGTCAAGTAGAGGCATACTAGTGACATACTGCTTGTCTATATATTCACACATGTATTATGTTTCCGTTAATACAATTCTAGCATGAATAATAAACATTTATCATGATATAAGGAAATAAATAATAACTTTATTATTGCCTCTAGGGCATATTTCCTTCAGCCTCCCACTTGCACTAGAGTCAATAATCTAGATTACAAAGTAATGATCCTTACACCCATGGAGTCTTGGTGCTGATCATGTTTTGCTCGTGGAAGAGGCTTAGTCAACGGGTCCGCAACATTCAGATCCGTATGTATTTTGCAAATCTCTATGTCTCCCACTTGGACTTGGTCCCAATGGAATTGAAGCGCCTCTTGATGTGCTTGGTCCTCTTGTGAAATCTGGATTCCTTTGCCAAGGCAATTGCACCAAGATTGTCACAGAAGATCTTCATCGGTCCCGATGCACTAGGTATGACACCTAGATCGGAAATGAACTCTTTCATCCGCATTCTTCATTTGCTGCTCAAGCAGCTATGTACTCCGCTTCACATGTAGATCCCGCCACGACGCTTTGTTTAGAACTGCACCAACCGACAGCCCACCGCTTAATAAAAACACGATCCGGTTTGCATTTAGAATCGTCTCGATCAGTGTCAAAGCTTGCATCGACGTAACCATTTACGACTAGCTCTTTGTCACCTCCATATACGAGAAACATATCCTTAGTCCTTTTCGTATTTCAGATGTTCTTGACCGCTGTCCAAAGGATCCACTCGATTACTTTGGTACCTTCCCCGCCAAGCTTACAGCTAAGCATACGCAGTGTCCGTACACAAGATTGCATACATGATAGAGCCTATGGCTGAAGCATAGGAACATCTTTCATTTTCTCTATCTTCTCATTGTGGGTCGGGCATTGAGTCCGACTCAATCTTACACCTTGTAACACGTAAAAACCTTTCTTTGCTCGATCCATTTTGAACCTTTTCAAAACTTTATCAAGGTATGTGCTTTGTGAAAGTCCAATCAAGCCGCCTTGATCTATCTCTATAGATCTTGATGCCCAATATGTAAGCAGCTTCACCGAGGTCTTTCATTGAAAAACTTTTATTCAAGTATCCTTTATGCTATCCAGAATTCTATATCATTTCCAATCAATAATATGTCGCCCACATATAATATTAGAAATGCTACAGAGCTCCCACTCACTTTCTTGTAAATACAAAGCTTCCCAAAAGTCTCAGATAAACCCATATGCTTTGATCACACTATCAAAGCGCTTATTCCAACTCCGAGAGGCTTGCACCTGCACCATAAATTGATCGTTGAGCTTGCACACTTTGTTAGCACCTTTGGATCGACAAAACCTTCTGGTTGCATCATATACAACTCTTCTTCTAGAAATCCATTCAAGAATGCAGTTTTACATCCATTTGCCAAATTTCATAATCATAAAATGCGCAATTGCTAACATGATTCGGACGGACTTAAGCATCGCCACGGTGAGAAAGTCTCATCGTAGTCAACCCCTTGAACTTGTCGAAACCTTTTGCAACAAGTCGAGCTTTGTAGATAGTTACATTACCATCAGCCGCCTTCTTCTTAAAAATCCATTTATTCTCAATAGCTTGCCGATCATCGGCAAGTCTACCAAAGTCCATACTTTGTTCTCATACATGGATCCCATCTCGATTTCATGGCTTCAAGCCATTTTGTGGAATCTGGCTCACCATCGCTTCTTCATAGTTCGTAGGTTCATCATGATCTAGTAGCATGACTTCCGAATAGGATTACCGCATCACTCGTGCGGATTTTGTTCTCGTTGATCTACGAAGTTCAAGGACAACTTGATCTGAAGTTTCATGATCTTTATCATTATCTTCCTCACTAATCGGTGTAGGTGTTACGTAAACTGATTTCTCGTGATTAACTACTTTCCAATAAGGGAGCTGGTACTATTACCTCATCAAGTTCCACTTTCCTCCCACTCACTTCTTTCGAGAGAAACTCCTTCTAGAAAGGATCCATTTTAGCAACGAATGTTTTGCCTTCGGATCTGTGATAGAAGGTGTACCCAATTGTCTCCTTTGGGTATCCTATGAAGACACATTTTTCCGATTTGGGTTCAAGCTTATCAGTTGAAGTTTCTTCACATAAGCATCGCAACCCCAAACTTTCGAAACGACAACTTTGGTTTCTTGCTAAACCATAGTTCATAAGGCGCCGCCTCAACGGATTTTGACGGTGTCCTATTTAACGTGAATGCGCCGCCTCAAGAGCATAACCCCAAAATGATAGCGGTAAATCAGAAGAGACATCATAGATCGCACCATATCCAAAGAAAGTGCGACACGACGCTCGACACACCATTGCGCTGTGGTGTTCCGTATGGAGTTGCTAAACTATTCCGCTTTGTTTCAAATGTAGACCAAACTCAGAACTCAAATATTCGCCCCACGATCAGATCGTAGAAACTTTATTTTCTTATTACGATGATTTTCAACTTCACTCAAATTCTTTGAACTTTTCAAATGTTTCAGACTTATGTTTCATTAAGTAGATATACCCATATCTGCTCAAATCATCTCGTGAAGGTGAGAAAATAACGATATCCGCCACGAGCTTCAACATTCATTGACCACATACATCCGTATGTATGATTTCCAATAAATCTGTTGTCTTCCATAGTACCGAGAACGGTGTTTTAGTCATCTTGCCCATGAGGCACGGTTCGCAAGTGCCAAGTGATTCATAATCAAGTGACTCCAAAAGTCCATCAAGATGGAGTTTCTTCATGCTTTTACACCGATATGACCTAAACGGCAAGTACACAAATAAGTTGCACTATCATTATCAACTCGCATCTTTTGGTTTCAACATTATGAATATGTGTATCACTACTATCGAGATTCATTAAAATAGACCACTCTTCAAGGGTGCATGACCATAAAAGATATTATTCATATAAATAGAACAACCATTATTCTCTCGATTTAAATGAATAACCGCCTCGCATCAAACAAGATCCAGATATAATGTTCATGCTCAACGCCGCACCAAATAACAATTATTCAGGTCTAAAACTAATCCCAAGGTAGATGTAGAGGTAGCGTGTCGATCGCGATCACATCGACTTTGGAACCGCTTCCCACGCCGCATCGCCACCTCGCCCTTGCCGTTGTTCGCTAATCCGTAGTTCCTGCTTCGAGTTGCAAATATTAGCAATGTAACCAAGATCAAATACCTGTGTACTATCATGAGCTCTAGTAAGGTACACATCAATAACAAGTATATCACATATACCTTTGTTCACTTTGCCATCCTTCTTATCCGCCAAATACTTGGGGCAGTTCCGCTCAAAGGACTACCGCTTGCAAGAGAAGCACTTCGCCAGTGCTTAGGTCCGACTTGGGTTTCTTCTCCCGATCAAGAACTTGTTTGCTGTTCTTCTTGAAGTTCCCTTCTTCTTCCCTTTGCCTTTCTTCTTGAAACTAGTGGTCTTATTGACCATCAACACTTGATGCTCCTTTTTGATTTCTACCTCCGCAGCTTTTAGCATCATGTAAGAGCTCAGCATAGTCTTTACTAACCCTTGCATATTATAGTTCATCACGAAGCCTTTGTAGCTTGGTGGCGTGATTGAAGAATTTCAAATGACACAATCATCCGAAGATTAACTCCCAGCTGATTCAAGTGATTGTAATACCTGCACATTTTGAGTATGTGCTCACCGATGTAACTATTCTCTCCATCTTGCAGCTATAGAACTTATTGGAGACTTCATATCTCTCAATCCGCATTCTGTTGAAATATCAACTTCAACTCCCGAACATCTCATATGCTCCATGACGCTCAAAACGCCGTTGAAGACCCGGTTCTAAGCCGTAGCATGGCACATCGAACTATAGAGTAGTCATCACCGCTTGCCAGACGCTCACAACTTCGCTCAAGATCTCGCAGCAGTTCGCTACCCAATGTGCTTCCAGACGAATTTTTCAGGCAGCAATGAGGATTATCCTCAAAGTTACGGACCCAAATTGTAATTGCTACCATCATCTTTCAACTTTGCTTTCTCAAGGAACGATTAAAATTCAACGAACAACAAAGACGAGCCATCTATCTACAAAGAAACATAGACAAGCAAAATACTATCAGTACTAAGTTCATGATAAATTTAAGTTCAATTAATCATATTATTAAAGAACTCCCACTTAGATGTACATCTCTAGTTATCTAAGTGATCACGTGATCCAAATCAACTAAACCATAACCGATCATCACGTGAGATGGAGTAGTTTTCAATGGTGAACATCTTATGTTGATCATATCTCTATATGATTCACGCTCACCTTTCGGTCTCCGTGTTCCGAGGCCATATCTCAGATATGCTAGGCTCGCAAGTATAACCTGAGTATTCATGGTGCAAAACTGGCTTGCACCCGCTGTAGATGGACGAGAGCTTATCACACCCGATCATCACGCGGTGTCTCTAAGACGATTTAACTTTGGCAACGGTGCATACTGTGGAGAACACTACTTGATAATTTTAGTGAGAGATCATCTTATAATGCTACCGCCAATCAAAGCAAGATAAGATGCATAAAGGATAAACATCACATGCAATCAATATAAGTGATATGATATGGCCATCATCATCTTGTGCTTGTGATTCCATCTCCAAGCACCGCCATGATCACCATCGCCACCGGCGCGACACCTTGATCTCCATCGTAGCATCGTTGTCGCCTCGCCAACTATTGCTTTACGACTATCGCTACCGCTTAGTGATAAAGTAAAGCAATTACATGGCGCTTGCATTTCATACAATAAAGCGACAACCATATGGTTCTCGCCATTGTCGATAACTCGTTACAAAACATGATCATCTCATACAATAAAATATAGCATCACGCCTTGACCATATCACATCACAACATGCCCTGCAAAACAAGTTAGACGCCCTCTACTTTGTTGTTGCAAGTTTTACGTGGCTGCTACGGGCTGAGCAAGAACCGCTTTACCTACGCATCAAAACCACAACGATATTTCACAAATAGACTCCGCTTAACCTTCTCAAGGACCGGCGAGCCACACTCGGTTCAACTAAAGTGAGAGAGACAGACACCCGCCACCACCTTTAAGCAACGAAAGTGCTCACAGCGGTGAAACCAGTCTCGCAGAAGCGCACGCTGTAATGTCGGTCCGGCCGCTTCATCTCACAATACCGCTGAACCAAAGTATGACATGCTGGTAGGTAGTATGACTTGTATCGCCCACAACTCACTTGTGTTCTACTCGCATATGACATCAACGATAAAACCAGGCTCGATGCCACCGCTGGGTAACGAGTAATTTCAAAAATTTTCCTACGATCACGCAAGACCATGGTGATGGCATAGCAACGAGAGGGAGAGGTCCGCCCACGCACTGTGAGACCGAAAGCGAAGCGCGATATTAACGCTGTTGATGTAGTCGACGCCTTCACGATCCGACCGATCCAAGCACCGCATTCGCACCTCCGAGTTCTTGGCACACGCTCAGCTCGATGACGATCCCCGAGCTCCGATCCAAAGAAAGGCCGGGAAGGAGTTCCACAAGACGACGGCGCAGGACGATCTTGATGTTCTATCACGCAGGCTTCGCCTAAGCACCGCCACAATATGACCGAGGTGGAATATGGTGGAGGGGGCACCGACACGGCTAAGGAACGATCCGAGATCAACTTGTGTGTTCTAGGGTGCCCCCCCCTGTGATATAAAGGAGCAAGGGGAGGGCCGCCAGCCTTGGGGCGCGACTAGGAGGGGGAGTCCTCCTCCAGTAGAGTAGGACTCCCTTCCTAGTCCTACTAGGAAGAGGGAAGGGAAGGAAAGAGAGGAGAGGAGAGGGGGCTGCGCCTCCCAGTCCAATTCGACTCCCCATGGAGGGGGGCGCACCACCTCCCGGTGCAGCCCTCTCTCCCTCTGGCCCAATAAGGCCCATAACTTCCCGGGGTTCCGTAACCTCCCAAGACCGGTTTTCTCCGAAACTTCCTAACCTTCCTGTCCGAATATAACCATCCAATATATCAATCTTTATGTCTCGACCATTTCGAGACTCTCGCCATGTCCGTGATCACATCCGGACTAACTCCTTCGTACATCAAAATACATAAACTCATAATAACCGCTATTGAAACCTTGTTGCATGGACCCTACGGTTCGAGAACTATGTAGACATGACCTAGAACTATTCTCGGTCAATAACCAATAGCGGAACCTGGATGCTCATATTGGTTCCTACATATTCTACGAAGATCTTTATCGGTCAAACCGCATAACAACATACGTTGTTCCTTTGTCATCGGTATGTTACTTTCCGAGATTCGATCGCTTGATCCAATACCTAGTTTAATCTCGCTATCGGAAAGTCTCTTTACTCGCTCCGTAATACATCATCTCACAACTAACTCTTTAGTTGCAATGCTTGCAAGGCTTTATGTGATGTGTATTACCGAGAAGGCCTAGAGATACCTCTCCGACAATCGGAGTGACAAAACCTAATCTCAAATACGCCAACCCAACAAGTACCTTTGGAGACACCTGTAGTACTTCTTTATAATCACCCAGCACGCTAGACGCTTGGTAGTACCCAAAGTGTTCCTCCGTAAACGGAGTTGCATAATCTCATAGTTACAGAACATGTATGGGTCATGAAGAAAGCATTAACATACTAAACGATCAAGTGTTAAGCTAACGGAATGGGTCATGTCAATCAGATCATTCAACTAATGATGTGACCTTGTTAATCAAATAACAACTCCTTGTTCATGGTTAGGAAACATAACCATCTTTGATTAACAAGCTAGTCAAGTAGAGGCATACTAGTGACATACTGCTTGTCTATATATTCACACATGTATTATGTTTCCTGTTAATACAATTCTAGCATGAATAATAAACATTTATCATGATATAAGGAAATAAATAATAACTTTATTATTGCCTCTAGGGCATATTTCCTTCACGCTTCCTCCCACTTCAGCCCATAGCCCTCCGGATGGGTGGCCTCACCTGGTGGACCCTCGGACCTTCCTGGTCCCAGACAATACCGTGTGACCCAAACTTTCCCCTCGATGGTCAAAATACCACTTCCTATATATAATTCTTTACCTCCGACCATTCCGAACTCCTCGTGACGTCCGGATCTCATCCGGACTCAACAACATTTGGTATATCTGCATACTCATATTCATACAACCCTAGCGCCACCGGACCTTATGTGTAGACCCTACGGTTCGGGAGACACGAGACATGACCGAGACGGCTTTCGGCAATAACCAACAAATGGATCTGATACCCATGTTGGCTCCTACATGCTCCTCGATGATCTCATCGGATGAACCACGATGTCGAGGATTCAACAACCCCGTGATACAATTCCCTTTGTCAATCGGTATGTTACATGCCCGAGACTTGATCGCTTCGGTATCCCAATACCTCGCTTAGTCTCACGCGCAAGTCACTTTACTCGCATCAGAATGATGATCCCGTGACCAAACATTTGGTCACTTTGAGCTCATTATGATGATGCATTACCGAAAGGGCCCAGATACCTCTCCGTCATACGGAGTAACAAATCCCAGCCTCGATCCGTGTCAACTCAATGCACACTTTCGGAGATACCGTAGTGCACCTTTATAGTCACCCAGCCACGCCAGACGCTTGGTACACCCAAAGCACTCATACGGTATCCGGAGTTACACGATCACATTGTCTAAGGAAGAGATACTTGACATTAGAAAAGCTCTAGCAAAACGAATTACACGATCTTGTGCTATGCTTAGGATTGTTCTTGTCCATCACATCATTCTCCTAATGATGTGATCCCGCTGTCAAT